>CATIWQ010266856.1:0-10003 GCA_949673415.1 Euphorbia schlechtendalii | reverse complement strand
AATTAATTTAATAATTATTTTCACATTCAATTTACATTTAATACTTGAAAATTAAGGTTTTTTTTTCAAATCAACAATAAGTTACATGTGTTAAAAATTATTTATATTGATTTTAAGTTATTTTATATTAAAAAATTAATATATGGAAAAAAATTAATTTAAAATAAAAAAAATAATTTTGGTTTAAAACCAAATCGAACCGAAAACCAAACCGAAATATTTCGATTCGGACCGAACCGAAATAATTTGGTTCGGTTTTCAATTCTAAAATTTCCCCCATTTCGGTTTTCGGTTCGGTTCGGTTTTTGAATCGAACCAAGTTTTACTCACCCCTACCGTTGTACTTCGAAGGGTTTGTTACTCTGTTGCTTAACTGAGAAAGAGGCTTCGCTCATCATCGTCATATGCACGCAGGTGATTGCAGCCCACACATGAATGGCCTAGCTCTGGCCAAGAAGATTTTACAATAGGGGTATTCTTGGTCCACCATAGTCGCTGACTACGTCGTGGAGATTAAAAAGTTCCATGAATGTCAAATCTATGGGGACCTTAGCCATCTGGCTCCCTCAGATCTCCATAACCTATCTATTCCTTGGCCATTCTCGGCATGGGGGATCGACATAATTGGAGAGATTCACCCTTTCTCCAGTAATGGCCATAGATTCATTGTAGTGGTGGTCAATTACTTCTCTAAATGGGTGGAAGCCAAATCCTACTCCAATATCACCACCAAGAAAATGGCCAAGTTCATCGACAAGCACATCTTGACCCGTTATGGGATTCCTCATCACATTGTCTCAGATGACAGAGTTCAATTCCAAGGGGCAACGGAAGAGCCCCTCAAGAAATACGATATGAAGCATCATCGCTCTTAACCATATAAACCACAAGCTAATGGGGTACTGGAGGCGGCCAACAAGTCCATAAAGAAAACCCTAAGAAAGATGGTGACTACTTATCAAGATTTGGTAGATAAGTTACCTTTCGTAGTCTGGGGCTACAGAATGAGCATTCGGACGCCCACAAATTAGATTCCGTTCTCATTAGTATACTGAATGGAGGCGGTTTTACTGGTAGAGATAAAAGTGGGGTCTTTAAGGATATCCCTCGAAGCCAAGTTAGGGTAGTCAGAATGGGCCAAAGCTAGGTTTGAACAGCTTAACATGATCGATGAGCATCGCCTCAAGGATTTAGATCACCTGTAAATGTATCAATAGCAGATGGCTAGAGCGTACTACAACAAAGTCAAACACCAGAGGCAACCCCTAAAAGTAGGAGACTTGGTACTGAAGCAGCTGAGACCTTCGAATGTAGATGTGAGAGGGAAGTTCATACCTAATTAGGAAGGGCTGTTTGTGGTCAAGAAGGTGCTGAGCAAGGGGGCATTCAAAATCATGGATATGGATGGCAAAGAGTTTGTCAACCCCATCAATCAAGACAGGCTTAAGCGCTACCACATTTAGGAAAAGAAATAAATCAAGAAAAGCAGTACAAAATAAAAAAATTACGTATGTAAATAAGCCTGTCAGCTAACACTCCGTTGGTTTAGTAAATATTAGGGGCTTTTTCGCAAAATAAGATAGTCCGCTGAATTGAAAACCTGAAAAGGCGATTCAAGCAAAACTTAGGATAATGAATGAGGAATAAATTCATTAGTTAGAAAACCTAAGAGGGCTAGATAGCTAATGACAAGAGTCAGATCACTCGAAACATTTGTACTTCGATTTATTTCATCAATAAAGATATCATTTCTTACTGAAAATGTTTATGCATATGATTATGGAAATGTACGAATGCCAATGGTTGAACTATCACAAGTAAACAACACATATCTTACAATATAATTAGTCCAATAGTTTGTACTTAGGAAAATATAGGATAAATAAATCTGATAGAATCATACCACCCTCGTATATTCTAAGAAAAAGTTGATTAAGTTTCAAAAAAATAGCATCATTCTCGATAATCATCAAGCTGGCTCTACCTACGATCGTAAGGGCTTAGGTCATCCTCCTTCCTTGACCACTCACTCATCACCCAGGCATATAGCTCAGGGTTTGCTAGGGACCTGATCGCTCCAAGCCACCCACGATAGAATCTTTCTGTCTTAGTAGTCTCGGCCGCTCCATAATCAAGGTGAGTGATCTGCGTGTGCTGAATCCACAAGACCATTAGCCTATCTGGCTAAGAATGATACCACATAGAAACCTGGGAAGAGCATATGCTACGAGGTATCCTCTAACGCTTCCCCGTACTTCCTACATATATGGCTGGGCGAGTAGAATGTGGAGAGGTATAACCCCATCAAAAGAATCTTGTCTTCGTGCATCAAGACAGCGATATGAGTGATCACCCACCAGGGGCATAGCCAATGGATCCTATCATCAGAGAGCCATCTGAAAACCTAGATCCAATCATGCTCCATTATCCGAGAATGTCCCTCGGTAGTCAACCCCCGCATGTTATAAGTAACGGGCGAATAATCAGAAGGATTCCCCCGTGGATCACCAATCAAGGAAAGCTTCTCCAAAAGCCAAACCTGGATTATATCCTATTTAGAATAGTGAAAAGGAGGGAAGTCAATAAATAGTAGTTGCGGGCTTACCTCGAGAAACATGAAGTGGTCGTCAACCAGATCAGGGCGGGAGATAGCAGCATCCATACTTATAAGGTTCTCCACCAGCACCAGTATAGGTGGAGAATTTCCTTGAGAAAGTGGATCGATAATGGATATCAGCTGGAATGGGGGCAACAGGGCCAACTTCGCAAATAAACTCTAATATTAGGAGCAAAGCCACCATGAAGGGCCAAGCAATGTGAGTTTTAGGGGCACCGATGCACCACTCTAACACCGCGTTGATAAGTGTATAATTACACTTATTATCATGATAATTTTATACAATAAACACTATAGTTTGAATCATTTTTATACTTCACATAAAAGATTCCACGTGGTATGTAGTTGTTTTTTATGCAAATGCAGATACTAGGTAAATCTTGGGAGTAAAATGATCAAAAGTGGAATTCTATGAAAATAGAGTGAAAAAGGTGCAAAAAGATGCGTGGAACTTAAAGATTTGGCTTAAGATCGAAGCTGTCAATGATCGGTGAAGTTACGAGGAGATTTCTGAAGAAAACTCCATTCACGGTCGTGACAGCCATTCGTGGTCATGACTTGGTCACTTCAGAACAGAAATCTTCCAACAAAAGATTCACCCTCGCGACTTGTCTATCGCGATCGCGACATGCATGGTTTTCTGTATTATCTTCCTAACTACCAACCTCCAATAAGCATGATCAACTGCCATCAACTACCAACGGTTAGGGGTGACCAACTACCTTTGAAAAGTCAACCAATCATGAAAAGGTGCCTCTTCATTGTGGATGACATCAAGTTTCATCAACCAATCAAAGTGAAAAGGTGCAATCTTTCACAAATGGATAAGACTCTTCAAGTGGATGGATGCAACCCTTCAACTCTATAAATAGGGTTCCAATTCTTCACAAATTTCATGGAAGAAAGTGCACACTAAGAGACATAAATTTCGTGTATATAGTAGGAAAGAAATGTAGAGAGAGAGAGAGAGACAGTTATGATCTCCTTTCTTAGTTCTTAGTTTGAGAGAGACAGATTGTAAAGTTATTTGATCATTCAATCACTATATTTCTTCGCATTACGAGCGATTATTGTAAAAGTGTACGACGCGAAGCATTCTTCAATAAAGAGTTTATTGTTCTTCACAATCTTCTATCTCAATTCACAAACTGTATACAGGCTGAAAGGAGTGTTCTGCATAAAGTCGAGACCGAAGGCGAGTAGACGTAGGAATTGTGGGAATTGACGAATCTCATTAAAGAGTGGATACGGTTTGATCAACTTTAGCTTTCACTTGCAAACCTTTACAACTTTACTTATTTCTTCATCTTATACTTTCTCTATCGAAGTTTATGATATGTCTATGTGTCATAACGAGTAAATTGTCTTGTTTTCGTTTACATCAATTAAGTTGCATTCTTTCACGTTGATTTTAAGAGTAGTTTCGGGGTTAACATGTTTTGATAGTGATCACTGTATCTGTGATTTAACACCGTTTAGTAAGCCAACATTTTTTAAATGGTAACTTGCTAAATGTGGTTATGTGAGAGCGACCCGTACTAAGCATAGCATTGATGTTGTTTAGGTTTTTGTGAATTGATGCAAGTCATTTACCCTAGATAAGAAAAGTCATTTCATCTGTAACTTTATGTGCCGCATTATTGAATCTTAGAGAGTGTAGAACCGTATTGTTGAAAGTTATATATGTGCATTGTCTTGTCTTTGAGTCATTGCATTCTCATCTTTCCAAACTAGTTTTTAGGAATGGCATATCTACTCTACTCTTCTTATTTGCATATGTTTTCAACCTTCACCAAATCTATCTTCAAAATTATTTTAAAAAACCTTCACATCATTTTCTTTTCGATTCCTGAACTAGTCCTTCCCTGTGGGATTGATATCTTTTAAAACTACATCGCAACTGTATACTTGCAGTTATCATCATTTTTCTATTTGATAAGGGGTATTGACAACACCTATATTTCACGTGAAGCGCTGTTGATATTTAGCCAAACTCTTTGCATAAAAATTATTAAACTTATCAATAGAAAAGTTGCAAACAAGTTTTTTCCACCGTTGCCAGGGAACAAGCATTTCGGAACGAGTGTAGTAAAAAACTTGCGATCATTAGCCCGTAAGTCTAAGGTACCCCTATCACTGCAAAGCTCTCTCGTATACTAATCTACCTCCTTGAGAAAAGATAGTACTCTAGCATGTGGAGCACTTGTTGCAATATTACATGTACCTCTCTCGTTAGAGGCTTGGAGTGTATTTTAGTGCAACAATAACCTTCTACATCAGCATCCCATTTTCAAACCCTCATGTAAATAAGCCATAGGCATTTTTCCTAGGGTGTTACCCAACAAACGACCATGCATTATATTTTCCTGGAGGTGCGCTCCTTAGTATCTTCATGGTCCTAAGATGAACCAAACTTAGGATAGAGACTAGCCAAAAACCCTACATGCGGGAGTTGTATGGTTGGAAGATTGAATGTTGGATGCTATGTGCTTTTTATTGTGCAAATGTTATACTAACCACGAATTTTAGTGCAGACACTTGAAAGCACACACTTATAATGATGTAACATAGCATCTTCTCATCATCATGTTACCAAGTCGATATCACATACACTTAGGTACAGTTGACACTTTAGATCATGTCACTTACCCCTTTTTCATCGAGATGTCCACTTGACATCCCGCTATTAGCCTACACATGGAAAACATACCTTCCTTTTACTACGTGATGTCCACTTGACATCCGACACTTAGCACAAAAGGGGCAATAACATATCCTACACATCATCTTTGAGATGTTCAATCGACATCCAACTCACAGCCCTTCTGGGGTAATTATACACACCAAAAGCCCAAACGGGGCAAATACCTACCCAAAACCATTTTTACCTACATTAAGGGATATCCCAGTTGATGTCCTAAGCCCACACAAGGGGAACCTACTTCAAAAATCTTACCTTACCAAATCTTCAAGGGCATAAGCTTTATACCCGAATCATTCGGTGACACGAGGCAATAATTTAAGTATCACCACATACCCTCAAATAGTGATAACCACACAGCATCCGAAACTTCGCCCTAATTGGGAAAAATAACAAATCATTCACTAAGTAGCTACATACGGTAGTTGTTTTCATTTCATTAGGGTATGTCACACTGCCTACCCGAAATCAATTTGACCTCCTCATTCAATGAGACCCAGTCATAGGAAGATATCTCAAACTATTAACCTATTACCACACGGGAACTTGGTCATCTCACGATGTCACATAGACATCATACAAATCTCAAATCCAACCCCCATTGTTGGATTTTCATTTCCACAAGTTTTCATCTTTACAACTAACTTGTTTGTTTCAAATGGATTGACATACGTGTTATTCCACATCATGGCATACTAACCCCTTGTGAATGCAGCCATAACATTAAACATCTCACACATTTTTTGCATCACGAATCATGTCATGAATCCCAAACGTATGGTCTAATCTTCTACTTATGTATCGAAGGGGCTTGGAAAAGGCCTGCTTGCCGCCTGGTCGGCATTTCTCCAATAGTGGCCAATCTGGAGGGGGTTACATACACTGACTCAAGTGAGGACTCAGGTTCATACTCGGATTTAGTTCAACATACATTGATTATGGCCAATCCACGAGAAGAAGGTACGGGAGAGGATCACCTTGTCCTTACAAGATAAAACTCTCAGCAAACACATCAATCCTCGGTGAGCGCCCAGATCGCAGTTGCCTTGAATACCTTTGCTAACAACGAACAGCTAGCGTTGCTCATTCTCCAGCATACCGGGAGGGCCCAAAATGTAGTGTCCAGCCTGGAGGTCACCCTTAACAATGGCGGTCCAACTAGATGGCTTGAAACAGGGGGACATCCCACCTCACACATGGTGCCCCCAACTACCTTTTATCAATTCGGAGAAGGACGAAGTCAGCTGAACCAGGTCCAAATTGGTCTATTGGGATTCAACTTCGCCAATCCTTTCCAGCAGCAATCTAGTCACCAATTCTTCCAGGGGTAGCCTGTCCAACCAGCGTTCGTACCAGGGCCTTTCTACCAAGGAGTAACCCAACAGCCTATTCCCAGTTGGAGTATGTCAGTTGCCTCACAATTCCAAACACCTTAACTACCCAGTTTTGCAACATATTCCCAGGGGAAATATGGCTCTTATCTAAGTGTAGGGAACACCATCCTCCAACAACCAGGCATGGCAGAATTGTGGCAACAGTTCTTGGCCACTCACGGCGTCCACCTCATTACGTACTCAGCACAATCGATAATTGGGAATGAAGACAGCTTACCCCCAAACTTCGCAATATCGCAGTTTGAAAAGTATGTGGGATCTGGCGACCCGCGCGCTCACTTGACGCATTATCAAACAGTGATGAGGGCATTAAGGGTCAGTGAATGGATGATGGCTAAACTCTTTGTCATCACCTTGGGCCACCCAGTCAATGAATGGTACAGCCACCTTCCGCTGGACATAGCTACCAATTGGAATAGCCTTGCTCAAGCTATGATGGGGCATTATGGTTTCAACTCTCAAATGGAAACCATAATGCAACATCTGGAGGCTATAAGGCAGGAGTAGGGTGAGAACTTCAAATCCTACTATGCACGTTGGATGGCCACACAGGTCAGGCTTTGGGCTCGCTTAACTCTACCAGAGATGATAACCAAGCTTCTGGACGGTGCACTGCCATCATAAAAGAATAAGTTTGGATCGGACATCTTCTTAAGCTATCAAGAAGTGTTTGAGAAGGTGAATAGGATGGAGCACTTTGAATCCATGGACATATCTGAAGGACGCTAGAATAACCCATAGTTAATGATGTAATAAATTAGCATTTAGCTACTTTACCCACATGGCTTTTGAATTTTTAATTTGAACTTTGTTTATTTGCTTGATATTCTATTGATTGACATCACGCATTTTCATAAACACATAATGTTTTTAGCACATGTGACACATCATATCATGAAGTTAATTTGGATATAAATGGATTCCCCATAATAAATTCAAATGATTTGACTCTTGAGAGAAAGTGAGAGACAAACTAATGTACTTAGACGAACGCGTGATAGCATTTGTCTTGCTAAAGATAAAAGGTTGATAGAAAGATCTCCAAGCACGAAACATCCACTGATTATTAAATCAGTCAATCAAAGGAACGAAGCACACAAAGATCAAAATGATTGAAGCTAGAATAAGGCTAAAATGTTTACAAAGCAACCATGAGGCCAAATAACCGACTCAATGTTACAAAGAAGGAGTCAGATTGTTGAACACGTCAACAACCCCATCACACGACTCACCACCTTTTGTGGGGTACTCAAACAAAAGTCAAAGTAGATTGAAGCCTCCCCTAAAGAGTCAATACTAAAGATAAAAAGGAGTCGGATAATTGAACACATCAACAACTCCTTCGCACAGCTCGCTACCACTTATGGGGCAATCATTACACCATTGAATAATTGAACTCAAAAGGAAAAGTTGATGATCAAGACCCATCATCGAATACACCTCAAGCTATCCACATGGGCACCAACTAATCGATCAGAAACGTTGAACGAGACAATAATTGAAGTCATGGACATGGGCGGTGACCGATCTATCAAATCAATCAAGTCTTACACAATTGCTATCACGCATAGGTGAAAGAAATAAATTGATAAAAATCAGTAACAACAAAAAATAAATTTGTAATTAGCCTTTCAATTAACACTCGGTTAGTTGAGCAAAAATTAGGGCTTCTTTTCAAAATAAAAAAGAATAGTTCACTGAGTTGAAAACTCGAAAAGGGCGGCTCAGGCAAAACTTAAGACATCGAGAGAACCACATTGGTTAGAAAACTTGAGAGGACTAATCAATGGCAGGAGTCAAATCATTTGAATCATTTATACCCCTGTTAAGTTCATCAATGAATTGTCATTTTTGCTAAATACTTATGCATATGCTTATTTTGATTGCTTGCATGCCAATGGTAGAATATCACAAGTAAACATCCAAAAAATGAAAAAATAAAGAATAAAATAAAGAAAATTGAGTCTGCTGGATTGAAAACCTGAAAAGGCGTTCCAGGAAAAAATTAAGATAAAGTTCGATAGATTGAAAACCCATAAGGGCGGTCTATGCAAAAATTAGAACCAATATCAAATTCATCATCTCCTCCTCAAAACGGTACGAGGTATCATATACCTTTAACACTTCAGGCAAACAGTTTCTTAGAATCTGATTCAACGAACCCATGGTCGTCGCTTTGAGAAAGTCATCCATGGAATCCCTAACAAGACAAACCTTAGGGGTAACCATGCACCAGCACAAGAGAAAGGCTCTTCAATGAACGAAGCCCGTGACACCTACAACAGATGAACATACATCATATGATAAATATTGTTCATACATAAAATCATGCATACATTACATACGCATCACGTTATTTACAGGTAAAGATGATGCCAAGCTAGGGCAACACTATCCCCGTAAACAAGAACCTCCACCTCCACACCAAGAACCTACAAGTAAGACGAGGGCCCACTCAAGCCTAAAGTTAACATTGCAACATCACAAAAGCCTCTTAAAACAACGGAGCAATTTTCGAGACATCCCGAATTTCGTATCAAACTCATTTCTTCCTCATGTTTTAATTTTTGATTGAAGGGGAAAAACTTTTTACTTCGCATAAACTCAATCAAATAATTAAAACATACATCCAAAGTGTATTAACATTGCACCTCTTTCTCTAATTTATCACAGGAAGCAAGTCAACATCCTATTAAGGAATACAAAATATAACCGAAGAAGGAAACAGTTATCTCGATAGCTGAAGAAAGAAATAGTCTCATTTATCAACCGAAGAATGAAAAGGTTGATAACCATTAAAGGGACACCACGGAAAGAAATGGTTGACCCGCCCACAAGGGAAACCAAGTACCTAAGGGATTCTGAAGAAAGAAACGGACAACCCTATGAAGACATAGAGTCAGAAAGGAAGGCCTAGGTTATCACCAATTGGGAACAAGAAGTCACCAACCACACCGGTCGGGTATTCTCTCTATCCCTACGCTCATTTTATGTGATCATACTAGTTATACAACCAATAATTATCACATGAGGGGCAGCTGTGAGCATGCGATTTTGTACCAGCTCGCGTGTTCAATGATGACGGCTTTTCGGGATTTTTATCCTTGGATCACACAGTTTTCGACCTTCCGATGATCTTCAAATGGGAGTTCTCCTCGTTAAAAATAATGTTTGGGACCCTAAATAAATATTTAGGACCATAGAAAATTTAAAGGCTTATAATATTTTTAAGGATCCAAAATAATTTAATTGGATTATTTGGAAATATAGGTATATATAAACTTATATATA
>CATIWQ010266825.1:0-30301 GCA_949673415.1 Euphorbia schlechtendalii | reverse complement strand
GACTGTTAAGGCCAACACTAAAGATGTTGTCAAAGAGCTTTAAAGGCATTGATTTTTGCTATGAGCAAGTGATTTCAAAAGTCAAATGAGTTAGTAGATCCCAACAATGGTTTCACTATGCATAAGAAATTGAATGTCCTGATAGACAAAATCAATGAGCTTCAAGGGAAAGTTCAGCAGGCAGTGGAAACTAGAGAGCATGATGCAAAGGACATAGAATATGCTAAAGATCACCCTTTCTACAGCAAATTTTAAGGGTTTAATGTAATGCTTTCAACAGTTCGCATGATAGGGATTCGATCAAATTGCTCATCTCACAAGGTTTCATCTTTTGCTTCTATAAGATCATAATGAGCAGAAGGTTCCATCTTTTCCTGATAGGTAGTAGCTTGTGGATGAGATTTCACCAGCAATCATTAGCAAGTAGTAGTTTTTTAAACATGACATTGATTCCTTCAATGTCTATCTCAACGTTAAGTTCCACTAGAGAAACAACAATCAAGAAATTATCATAGAGGCGGAGGCTTTGGTTCATCTTCTTTGCAAAACATTAGAGGGTAAGGTGACCTCAAGCTGCGTAGATAGTCTTAGTATAAAAATATTATGTAGTAGCGCTTATTGTAATGCTTAGTATAAGACACTATCTATGTACTTACTGAGTTCATCTAATGAAATATTATAAAATTTCTCCAAGTTAAGAACTTAACTTATTAGTTTATATGTGTTATACTTGCATAATTAATATAACTGCATGAGGTGATGAGCCCGCTTTTCAAGCGTAAATACATAATGAGATCATGCATGTCGAATACGTGATGCATTTCTATATGATGGACTCGACACAGATGCATGATGTGCATATGTTATAGTTGCATCTCAAAGGGTCAAAATGCCATGATAATAGAAATTTCATGTTTATCAATCAATTTGAAACAAACTAGGTTTAAAAATCAAAATAAAAATGGTATACTCGCTAAGCTAGGTATGATGTAGTAAAATATTCAACCCATGTTGTGTGAATTTGAGGTCAAGATAATATTGGTGTAATATCATAAAGAATGAGGTGATATTGTGAGGCAGCCATACTACATGTGTGGTAATAGGCTTTCAATTTTGAGAATAACCATGTCACCTTCTCATGTTAGGAAGGCTTCACTTGCATAGTTTGTGTGAGTCAGGTAAATAGTGTGTTGTACCCTAGTGAAAGTAATGTATGTATATACAATGTGAATTAAATTGAAAACTATGTGTGGCCTTTGGTAAATGATTTGTGTTGGAACCCCATGCGAATAGAGGTTCAAGTGCCAAGCGAGAACCACTATATGGGGGTATGTCATGATATTTTATGATCCTAAACATGTGTGTGAACCTTGGTAGCATTGCATTATGTTTCGTTTAAAGTTAAGTGTGCGATATCGATGAGATATCAACTAAAATATGACCTATCAGGTGTCACGCAATGCGTGGTGATAGACTTTTAATAGATGTATGACATGTATATATGTTATGGTTGCATCACAAATGATTAGAATGCCATAATGATGTGACTTCATGTTTGCCGACCCATTTGAAACAAATAGGTTAATTGTTAAAAATTAAGATACAATTGAGGCACCTAAGAAGTTAAGTATGATGTAATGAAATGACCCAACCCATGTAGTGTGGACCTGAGGTCAAGATAATATTGGTGTGATATCATAATGATGAAGGGGATGTTATGCGATCATCATACCACTCGTATGGTAATAGGCTTCGGGGACAAGATAATACTACTGTGATGTTATAGTGATGTAGTTGATGTTATGAAATTGCCATACTACTCTTGGGGTAATAGGCTTTTATTTGAGAATTCGCAACCATGGCTCCTTCTCATGTAATGAATAAGTTTCATTTGCATGATTTGTGTGAGTTTAGGTAAACAATGTGTTGTACCCTTGTGAATTATATGTATGTACCAATTATTGTGCATGAAAATGACCACTTTGTGTGGGTTTTGATGAATGATATGAGTTAGTTGCCCCGTGTGGGTAGAGGATTGGGTGCTATGTAAGCACCACTATATTAGGGTATGTTTGATGTTCATGGTTCTAAGAATCATGTGATCCTTAGGTGACACGGCCTCTCATGTCATCTAAGACTAACTATGTGATACTGATGAGTTATCGAGTTTATAGTGATATAGTATGCCATTAATAACATGATTGTGTGTATTTATGTGAAATGAACTGGTTGGTCATCAATGATAAAAACAAGGTAGTGATAAGACCCCATCATGTGGTAAGGACTTGAGGCCAATGAGACATCGATGTGATATCCAAGGTGAAGTTCACAAGGTTTTCGTAATACCCATGTGGTAATAGACTTTTAGGTTTTAAGAGCCAAAATAATATCGATGTGACATTATAATGATAAAGGTTACATTTGTGAAATCGTCGTATTACCATGTGACAATGGGTTTTTAATCTGAGAATTCACAACTATGGCTCCTTCTTGTGTCATGTATGGGTTTCAGGGAATCGGGTAAACGGTATGTTATACCCTTCTTCATATGATTTCCAGTGTGATTGATATGTCACCCTATTTGGGCAAAGGTTCGGACTTCATTTGGACGCCGTTATGTTGTGGTCCTAATCCTAGGTGACATTGTCTTGGCGCGTTGTCTAAAACTAGGTGGTTAGTATTAGTGCAATACCGGGTATAACTTACTATGAGATATGTGTATGCATATTAGTGTCTGCATAAAAGGTTATGGTTAGCATAATTCCATACCTAAAGAAATGCTCGTTGAACCTAGTGGAAGTATCTATGAGTTCTTACATGAGTTCGATCAACAGGTTGCTGATGTATAAGGTTCTTATTGCATTACGATACACTTCCTCCATCTCCCCAAATAGGTTATACTGAGGGAAGTACATGCGGTATGGTAACAAGTGATCCACTCGCTATGTATCTTTGATCGCTAAGGGGTCACAAAGGATACTTTCGCAAGCTTCTCGGTAAAACAAAGCGCCCTAACTTTAACGAATAATCCATATAATACATATGCTTTTGGAATATCAAAATCATGGAAAATGGTTTAACTTAAATAATGACTTTTCACTAACTCATCAAAAATCTTTGAAACATTTAAGTTTTAAAAAGAAAGAAGAAATACCCAGCAAAGTTACCACTTTGAGCCGATAATGTTCTACCCGCGCGGTCATTGCGAGGCGCTGACCCCGTGATATGGGGCGTGGGGGTTTTTGAAAAGCAATTATGGTTGTGGAGTAAATCACAAAGACTTGAGGCCGAAACCTCTAGCCAATGTTATACAGAGTCGCTACCCGGATCAGGTCTTCCTAGAAATTCGGTACAGCCTAGATACGTTAAGCCTATATGATGCTGTAATATAGAGTTTCGGGTTTGGATGAGTTACTTATTTCGTCATTTTTAAGTGATATTAGGCTATTTGCTACCATATTCCAATATCATGATATTCTATTCTAAGTCATTTGCGGATTATATTTTAACGCACATGTAGAAGTAATAAGTAAGTGCGGAATGCAAACACATAGGAAAGTAAGTGAGCCTAGTTTAGAGGGGATTATTTACACATTGGGATAGATAATACAACTTTCCTAAAATACATGAGATCTACAAATACATCAATAAATTTTGCAATACCTGAAGGAAAGATAAAATTTAACATACATCTAACCTAATCTACTTACATCCATAAAGTTAGCACATGAGATATTTCACAGCATAAATATGTAAAAATGTACTAATTATGTTCGATTTTAGTATTTCTAAGACCTGTGTGGTTAATTTAAAAGTGCCAAAAGGCTTGTGGTTCTTATGGTGTAAAACGATTCATATTTTACGTACAAGTATGTTGCTCATTTTATTAGTGAAAATGCCGCATGTTAATTTCGTTGGGTCTGTTATCCGTGAACTTAACTTCCCTTTGTGGGGTGACCTAAAATAACATAGAAATATAAGTATAGGTCAAACATGCATGGCATAGCTACTATTTGGTTTATCAATAGTAACGATGTCATCCATATTGTTACAGACTTCCCCGGGAAGGGTAATATCGATATGGATGATTTGAAGCACTTCCTCTACCACTCTAAATCTTAATCCACATATTGGCACTTTAAAAACTCATATATAACTTTTAAATGATCTCTATGTATGAGTTAGATACCACAAATGGTGCATTCCCATGTCTAGAGAGGTCTCGGTGTGTCATTTCATGCTCAAACGGAGCGAAACGAAGCAAATATATGAATATGTTAGGAGGTCATTACTAACGTTGGTTAGGTCACTACCAAAATTTCCTCAATTCCAACATCAACTTTCACAATGCCGTTACCAACGAGGATCAATACCTGCACAAAAGCAACGAAAAACATCAGAAAATAGTAAAGACAAAGGTTGAAACTTCCGAAAATCATAACTTTCACTATGGTTATTGGATTCAAACATTTCTTATCATTCTAGAAAACTCATGATGTTTTTCACATTCTGAAAGTTACAAAATCAAGTTTGATAAATAGTTTTACATAGAAAAATATCAAACAGTCCGCATTGTCCAAAACCGAGAACCGTAATTTTACACAACTTCGAAAAATCATAACTTCATTTATACTTATCCATTTCAAGTGATCTTTATCATTTCGAAAACTTCATGATCTAAGGAATCTAATAAAAATAACAAATTGAATGAGAAAAATCTTTGTCAAACCCAGAACTTTAAACAGTAACATTCTACCCAGAAAACCTAAACAAATTCATAACTTATGATATACTTGTCCTTTTTTAGTGATATTTATAATTTCGAATATCTCATGATGTGTAGATGTTATTGATGTTAATAAAAGTATAAAAACCATTGAAAATAAAATTAGAAATTATGAAACAGTTTGATACACAAAAAAAATAATCGAAAATATATCACAATACAAACAAGCTTTTAAACCAAAGTCCAGACTCTACGAACTCAGAGGCTTACCTTGTAGTCATAGATCCATTTCTTCAAGGTCCATGAAATACTCTAGGTAGCTCTCCTTGTTTCCTTTTTTTGGTTGGCTGGTTTGATGTAAAAAATCCTTTGAATAGAGTTTTCATTCCACTCCGAATCAAAGGGAAAGGTTCCCAAATGGTGTAGTAATCCAATGGTAGATGAAAGATTGTGGTAGTCCTAGCTTTAAACTCCTAAAATTATTTTCCAAAGCCAAATCCTCAAGAACTCAACTTTCTCATAAGATGCATAGAAATGAACTTGAAGAAAATGTTTCTTCTAAACCTCAAGTTTGCTTAGATTTTCTTCTAAATCTCAAGCTTGCTCAGTATGTGTGACTAAACTTCAAGATTTCTTAAAAGATAAATAAATGAACTTAAGAGACCCAAGTTCATGCCATTTGCATGAACTTAAACTAATGTACCTAAAATCCCAAGTATTTGGATGTTAAAAGCTTACTTCTTCACTCAAGAACACCTTAGAATACTCAAGAACACAAGTTTGTGCTCCTAAACTCAAGTTTTTTTTGCCTTTTTGATAAAACTCTCTCTCTTGCATCCTATGTGTACAAAAATCTATTCTCCTCCCCCTCTTTGCTACCTATTTTTTGTTTATATGAGCTCCCCTCAATCCAAAGTCAAAAAGCTTACTCATTAGCCTTTTTGACTTTTCTTTTTCACCTCCTCTTTTCACCTTCTCTCATGTCCCATCCATTAATATGGAGGGCCCTTTCTAGCCACCCTATAGTATAGGGAGTGTAACTTATGTTAACCTAAGGTGTATGGGGACTAGAGAGACTATTGTGTTCAATTATTCTCAAAATTCTACAATTAGGCTGCTGCTAACTTAGAGATGTCGGAGTCAATGTTGTAATACTGACACCAACATTACCAAAATCGATGTGGGAATAGGTTTTTTAGGCCTTAGTTGGGTCCAATCCGAGCCTTACACTACTGGCTTAGTAACATCGGTGTTTATATGGTAACAAAGACACTGACGTTCCCAATTCCAACATCGATATTGCAATATCGGTGTGGGCATTGGTCCTAGATTAGGCTTAGTTCGGGCCTAGCTTAGTGTGCAAGTGATTTTTTTGAAGTTTAAAAGAAACAAGAAGAGCTTTTTCCAAGGACATTCGATACCCTATTAAAGTGAGTGGGGTTGAAATCCCATGCTCATAGGAGCACTTATTTTCTTTGAAATCCTTTGAGCTTATTCTTAACCTAATCTAAGGGGGCAACAAAGTCCTCCCTTTCTATGAACTTCCTTTTCTTGTATCTAAGCTCGCCTTAAGCTGAGCTACTAACATGGTTTTGATTCTCTAAAAAACCTCTGGCCATACTAGAGGGAGTTTATGTTGGGTCTCACCATCTTCTTCCTCTTCTTACAATTCAACCCCTCTCCTTTTCCTCAGTTTTAACTTCTTAGGAACTCTCTTCTTATATGCATCTTCCTTCTTTTCCACAAGGCTTGCTCCCTTTCCTTCTTCCCTACTAGACTACTCCCATCCTCCTTTGCCTTTTCAAGATGTTCCCTAATGGGAATGTTATCTTCTGATTCAATCTCTGACTCCTCAAAGTAGCACTCTTCAATTTTAGAGTCTTAATCATCCTTTTCGAAATCCAACATAATCATTATAGGAGTGATCTTCACCTTCTTGGACTTTAAGTCCTTCAACTTTGTATACCATAAGTGAAGGGTGGAGCTTTATAACCTAACCCTCTACTCTATGTATATAATATTCTTCACTAGCATTAGACCATTTCCTCTAGCTCTCTTATATCCAAAAACATTGTTCTTAATGCTTTCATTATGACAATGATCAAGTACCCATAATGGTGCATTGCAATCACCTTGATCAAGATCAACACAAACTAGTTGAGTTATTTCCACTCCACCATGTGATAGATGATACATCTCTCAAACTTAGTGATACATCCCTCTAAGATATTCTAGAATCCTTAATCTCACTAGAATCTTAACTTGTTGGTAGCTCAAATGAATCAGGTGATGGTTAATCTCTATATGTAATGAACATGTGAACTAGTATGGTGATATTTCTACACTTTAAATTAACCTAAAAGGAACTTCTAATCATGACATGATTGATATAATCTTAACTAAAATTTTCCATAGATGCATTAGGTTTATATACACTTATTAAAAGAGACCTAACATTTAAATATAAAGCATTACCAGTTGATGTGTACATTTCCCTTGTTACAACAGAGTGATCCCTTAGACTAGTTGGATAGAACTCCTTTAGCACTAACCTCAAAAGTAGGATATCCTCTATGAATAATCCACATGAACCCCACCAACCAAAACCTCCTTGAGAGGGATAACTTGTTAGTTTACAAGTGGTTACTAGACCACTCGCAGAATATACTAAAAATAACTACGAAGGCACTTTTCTAAAAAGGAATAAGACTTCAAAAAAATCTCACACATAAAAGAGAAACTCTGGGAGGATTTCAAAATAATTCACAATAAAGAAGTCAAGCTCAGAAGTGTTGGTCCGCTTTAGCTTTAATAATATTGTAGAGGGGGTGAATGTATATATACTTGGTACTTTATCGATTTAAAAATTTAAGCCAAATTGTTTTTAGATGCGTGTTGAGTGACTTATGTTTAGTGCACATTTTGGTCTAAAAACTGTAAACTACTCACCTTTGCTGACTTAGTTTACCTTCAAGCTCTGTTGAGTAATCTTACTCAGCTCATATTGGTTTTCAAGCAATTGTATGAAAATGAGATATGATGTATTGAGAACAAACACTTCTAAAGGAAATAAAAAAGGATAAGGAAAGTGTACGCGTCAGATTTATCCTAGTTCAGTAATGAGCCTACCTCTAGTCTCCGGATTCCTTTCCAACCTTTAATCTACTAGTGATTCCTTTCCTTTAATAAGCGGAGAAGCCTTTACAGTGGGTAGAAACTTACAAAAAGTACTCTCCTTTATAGCTACCTCTCAATACTTAGTTTAGGTACCCTTCCTAAACTGACTTACACAGATTTAGATAGAAAATTACGAATAGAGGATTTAAACTTATAAAAAGCATTGAATCCTTTACAATGTATTAATTAGCTTAGCTAAGATTCTAGCCTATCTGGTTTCTCTCTAACAAATAGACTAGAAATTGAGTTGTTTAATTTGATTGCTTGAATTGGAATTTCTGAATGTTGAGATTACTTTGATAATTATTCAGCTCTTAAGAAATTTGAAGTGATTCACCAAGTTTGAATGTTTGCTTCAATCTCTATTTATAGTTGTAGATGATGGAAGTAACAGTTGTAAACTTCTTGTCCTAAATTGTTCTTAAAAATCTCTTCTCTTCATAGCCTTTAAATCTCCCTATTTAAAACAGATTGTAGGGTATTTAGAGATAACAATTCCTAACATGGAAGTGTGATATTAAACCACTAATACTTGATTCGTAAAAAGCTCATTTCTTCAAGCAAATCCATTTAAAAGAGGAGCGCATAGGATGTAATGTGGAAGCTTCTATTTGGCTACCTTGTTGACTGTGTAGAGTTACGCGGAGACATTGGGAAAGAGGCGCATGTCAGGACATGCCTTTTAGCATTGGACACTAGTGAGAAATCTCCAACATTCTATATTGGCACCTTTTGGTTGTGAGGATCACATGAATATCTATTTTGATTTCAGTTCTTTTTACCTGAAAAGTATAAAAGAGAATATTCTATCTTTATAGATAACATTAAATGAACAAGTTTCATAATATTCTTAGTATCTCAGATATACTATGTTTTTCACATGTAAAAGGTACTCAACACATGTTGAGTTATATCGCATAAACTATGACACACAAATTTTCCTACTCTAAGCCATAACTTAATTAAAACTCAGTAAACTAAGTTGTTTTCCCTAAAACTTACTCAAATAAATTTACCTAATTAAGAGTCTACTTAGTACCTAATTAATTTCACTAGCCTAATCAGTTTGTTATTTCCAACACTCTTAGTGCTGTGAAGTACTATTAACTTGGGTTCAACTATCTCCCCCATTTTTGAATAGATAACAAACTAGGTAGTAGAAGAAATTACTTAAATGAATAGTAGTTTATGTATATAGGAATACCTGATAAGTGATGTAAGACTCCCCCATGCTGAGTGGTTTTCCTTTAGTCAGCATTAGCTACCCCATACTTAGAAAAATTTTCTTTATCTTGGGACTTTATGTTACTCAGCTTCTTCTTTCAAATTGATCTTGTTTAATTCCTACAACACATTAGATGCAAGAATAATGCAAAAAATAAACTAAGTAAATAAGCTCTTAACTTTTGATAGAAAATTGTAATTTTTCATTGATGAAACTTAGTTAGTACACATGTAGTGTCCTATACTAAGTTTTTCATTAAGCCCTATTATAAGAAAATTTTCTATACTATGGACTATCGATGTAGCTTTGGGTCTTTCCCTCTAAGATCTAGTTGAGAAGATGAGCCTCCACCTCTTGGCGAGTTCCTAGTATACTGTTGCTCCGGTGTACGTTGCATTCTTGGTTGGATATTTGACCTTTTTATGTTGAGCTACCTTTCAAGCATCTTCAGCTACTTTCTCCCCCTTTGTTTTCTTCTCCATCATAATTTGATAAAGACATGCATTAAAGGAGTCGATTCCTAATGACTGCTGGCGATATTTCGTTCTCAAGCTGCTCCATGCCTTGAATCGATAGAATCTCTTGCTCATTTAACTCTTGTAGCAGAAAATGATGACACCTTGTGAGATGAGTGATATGATCGAAAACTTGGTAGGAAAATTGTTGAAAGCACTGTAGAAGACCTCTAAACACAGTTGCAAATAGAGCAATCTTCAACTTACACTCCATCTTAACAATCTTTGGACACATTAGATGCACAATTCTTGCTATGTAGTCTATGTCATTCACATCATGTTCATTGATTTCCACCAATCGCTTAAACATTTTTTGTAGGTCATTGATTTTATCCATAAGAGTATTTAGCTTCTTGTGCATAATGAGGCCATTACGAGGTCGACTAACTTAGTAGGCTTAGGAGAAATTTTACCCATGGCATTAAGTAGAGCTTTTTGAGAGTTCTTCACAATATCTTCTGTATTTATCTTTATAAGAGGAAAAGTTGGGTCTAATTTATGACTTAGTGTATCCATGTTAAGTACTAGTCTATCCACTTTCTTGACTGCTTCATCCACCTTCTTTATAATGTTATCCACCTTATTATCGTAAGCGAGCATAAGCTCAAACATCTTCTCCAGCATATCGCACATCTTGTGTTCTAATTCCTTATTGGTATCTAACTGCTTGGACAATTCATTGATTTACTTGTCCATTTTGGTTTTTTTTTTGCATGCTCCTCACCAAACTTATGAAACTATGTGGTCTAAGTTGTTAAAGGGGCATTGAGACTACTTAACTATTATGAAGCATTGTCAATACTATTTTTCACCTTACCTACTAGTACATTTTCAATGACATTTGAGGTTGGAAAAGATGATATAGCTGCATTGATCTGAGTTATAGAATCTATCAGTCTAGTGAGGATTAGAGCCATCTTGTCCACAAGGCTCTTCACACTCTCCTTCATGTGATTTCTGATTGCAAAAAGATTCCCTTGGATCTTCTCGAACTCTTCAAAGTAGATAGAATCTGAAGGGATGCTGGAGTGTTCTTCAAAGTTAAGAATCTTAGCCTTCTTCTTTGCAAAACAAGTCACTCAATTCTTGGGTCAATAGTATTTAGCTTATTACACCATTAAACTCATCATTGGTTTGGAAGCTAGAAATTTCTTCCTTACTAGCTCTCTAATCTGAGCCAAGATGGATGAATAAGCCAAATCCTCTTGGATTGGCTTGTTGCTTGGTGGAGTTGCTTCTCAGGCTATAAAATTTACCTTGGATCATTATTTGTTATT
This sequence comes from Euphorbia schlechtendalii, assembly GCA_949673415.1. Classification (NCBI taxonomy): domain Eukaryota; kingdom Viridiplantae; phylum Streptophyta; class Magnoliopsida; order Malpighiales; family Euphorbiaceae; genus Euphorbia; species Euphorbia schlechtendalii. Next base: position 19,381 of record CATIWQ010266825.1, on the reverse strand, counting down.
CCCTCTTGAGTGTAGTTCTCATTGTGAGGGACTTCTCTAATTAGAGGCATTAGAGGGGCTGAGGCTGGTTGTAAAGAAAGGTTAGGTGTAGAATAAGTGATTGTTGGAATTCAGATGCTTGTACAAATGGTAGTGAAGAAGTAGATGTTGGTTTAAACTTTACAGGAGAAGTAATGATAGTGGTTTGAATTTGTGGAGGTGGTGAAGGGTTGGTCTTTTCTTGGGATATATTTGGAGAAGAGATATGAATTGGGGAATTTACAGATGAATGTACATTAGAAGTATTTGGAGGAGGAGAATAAGGATTTACAATAGAAATTGGAGAAGGATTTATGAAGAAGTGTGGGGAGGATTTTTAGGTACCTATAGGTTGGCTAATTGATATAGAGATGGATCATCCTTAGGTAACTCATTCTGAGTGGATGGTAACTTAGTTTGCTGAGTGTGAAGAGGGGATTGGATGTTCTCCTCAAGAAGAGCATATTCTTCTAGGTTAATGATCTTAATGTCATCATCATCATCATTGCTCACTACTTGAATTGCCCTCGTTGGTCGAACAATGGCAATCCATTTCTTTTGAACTACTTTAATTTTGGAGACTAATTTCTCCACTTACTCAGCAGTAGCGTGATTGATGATATATTTCTCCTCTTTGGCCTTTTTATAACTCTACTGAGAGGCCTCTTCCCTTGTTTTTGTGAATTTCCTCTTCCTATCTCTCAGCTCTTGTCCCAACTCTAATGCATACATATTCTTGATTTTCCCCACAACTTCTAGAGGAGGAGGAAGAAGAGATGATTTAGCTGTAGTAGCTTCTTGCTCTTCTTGCTTAGACTTGGCCTCAACTTCCTTTTTAGTTATTGTCTTTAAATTTAACTTCTTCTTAGACTGTGCTAGGGTAGGCACAACTGCTACCCTTGCTTTTTACTTTTTCTTCAAGCAATGATGTTGAGAGAGGGTACATGTGATGCAAAATTTAGAAATCAAATTGATTTCTTTTATTGATATTGCAACGGCGCGACGATGTTGTAAAGCGGCGAGTTGTCAAATGATTCCTTTTTACTTAAATTTTTTTGAAAACATCCCAACATACTGTACTAACCCCTTTTTGCAGTGAGGACCACTTTGTTATTTTTTTGTTTTCATCACGAAATCCTTTTTGGGACCTGAAAAGCATCAATTAAATATTTTGTCTTCACTGAACAATTAAAGGTAACAACGTTAAATGTAACTCAACATCGCATAAAATTACTCCATTTCGCTGAGATTAATTGCGCAAAAGTACTCTGCTTTTTCTGAGCTATATCGCATAAACCTTGAAGCAAAGTTACTCAGCTTGGCAAACTTCGCAACACTAAGCCATAACCTAACTAAGCCTATGTCAAGATGAATTATTTTACCACAAAACTAACTCAAGCTAACTACTTAAATATCAAGCTAAGTTGTTTTACCACAAAACTAACTCAAGCTAACTACTTAAATAAGAGTATACTTAGTACCTAATTAATTTCACTATGTTAAGTAATTTGTTATCTCCAAAACAAAAGTATTGTGAAGTACTATTAACATGGGTTCAACAATCTGCCCCCTTTTTGAAAAGATAAAAAACTATGTAGTAACAAAAATTAACTAAGTAAAACTTTATGTATATAGGGATACTTGATAATTGATGTATGTTGAACCTGAGTTAATAGTACTTTACAGTACTTAACATTTTGGAAATAACAAACTGACTAGGATAATGAAATTAATTAGGTACTAAGTAGATTCTTAATTAGGCAAGTTTTGCTTGAGTTTGTTTAAGGAAAAATAACTTCGTTTTATTGAGTTCTAATTAAGTTGTGGCTTAGAGTAAGAAATGGTGTGTGTTGAGTATTCTATAGTTTATGCAATATAACTTAGCATGTGATGAGTACCTTTTATTCAATGAAATATTGAGTATTTCTAAGACACTTAGGATATTATGACCCTTGTACTTTAATGTTGTCTGTGAAGACAAAATATTCCTTTTGATGCTTTTCAAGTAAAAAGCATTGAAATCAAAATGGATATTCATGTGGTCCTCACAACCTGAAGGTGTTAGTATGGAATGTTGGAGATTCCTCATAAGCATCTAAGGAAAAAAGGCATCTTTTGACATGCACTATTTTCACCGTCTCTATGAACTCTGCAATGTCAGCAAGTCATCAAGCTTCCACCTTGCATCTCGTGCGCTCCTCTCTCAAACAGATTTAATTGAAAAACAAGTTTTTAACGCATCAAAGATTAACAGTTTATTCTCGCACTTCAACGTTCAAAATCACTATCTCTAAATTTCCTAGAATCAGTTTCAAACAGGTACATTTGAAAGCTGTGAAGAGATAAGATTTTGAAGATGAAGTCAAGACGAGAAGTTTGCAATGGCTAATTCTGGCATCCATAACTATAAATTGAAGATTGAAGTAGAAGTTCTAACTTGGTGAATCACTTAAAATTTCTTAAGATGTAAAAACTTTGTTTAAGAAATATCAGCATGTAGAAAATCCATTTCAAGCAATCGAAAAGCAAACACTTAGTTTTTCATCTGCTTGTAAGAGTGAAATCAAATTAGGTTAGAGTCTTAGCTAAGCTTAAACATTGTAAAAGGATTCAACACTTTTTATATGTTGAAATCCTTCATTCGTATCTTTCAATCTTAAATCTGTGTGAGCCAGTTTTAGGAAGAGTACCTAATAATGAGTATTGAGAGGTAGCTAGAAAGGACAAAGGTGCACTAATCATAAGTTACTCAGCATGCTTCTAAAAACAACTTGGATTGAAGTTTTTAAATCTATAAAGTACCAAGTAATTATGCATTCACCCTCCTTTGCATGATTATTAAAGATAGAGCAAACCAACAATATAAGACTCCCCCCTATAAGTGATGTAAGACATGCCAAGTGAACTTCCTTAAGCATCATAGACTCCCCCATGCTGAGTGATCTTTCCTTTGAATTTGGGACTTGTCTTGATCAACTTCTCCAAACTTTGGTTGTCTTTGTTGATTCTTGCAACACATAAGCTTATGAAAAAATAAATAATATTGTAGAGAGTTAAGAAGATCTTAACTTGATGACAAACTTGTAACTTATATATATTGATTACTTAGTAAGTACACTATGTCCTATACTAAGTCTTACATTAAGAGTTATTAAAAGGTTTTTTTAGCTACAACTACTCTATCTTTTTGACTTGGTATCTCCTCTACCTCTTCCTTGTAATAGCTATGAAGATATTGATGATTCGAGTAGTCTTGGCTATGCCTCATTTTCTTAATTGGTGGATGTTGCTGTCTTGGAGGTAGGTGAGATTTTTGATTTTGAGCTGACCTTCGCACATCATCTACTACCTTCTCCCCCTTTACTAACTATTCTGAAACCAATTGGTTAAGGCATGTGTTAAAGGAGTCACGAGCATGAAAAAATATCTCATGCTTCCCTAACTAGACTAGATCTTTTTCATTCTCAAGCTACTCTCTCTCAGGTGAGGAAAGAACTTCTTGACTACTAAGCTCACTAAGCAACAAATGGTGGCACTGAGTAAGATGAGCTATTAAGTTAGATCCTTGAAAGGCAAATTGTTGAAAGCATTGAAGCAGTCCTCGAAAATCTCTAGCTAACAACATGGTCTTTAATTAGGCTTCCATATTAGCAATTCTAGGACACATATCATTGATGGTTTTGGCAATGAAGTCAATATCCTTAGCATCCTTAATTTTGTTGTCCATAAGTGCTTGAATCTTATCATGCATCAGGTTAATCCTATATACTATGACATTAAACTTTTGATGGTTAATGAATCCTTTTTTAGGATCCATTGAAGAACTTGGGTTCATAAACAGCTTGCCCAAAGTAAAGATCACCATCTTTTGCAATTCCTTTACTATGTCCTCTATGTTATCCTTGATAACAGCGCAAGCTAGATTGAATTTTTTGTCCATTTCGACTAAGTTTATAATAGACTGTATGACATTAGACATCTTCTCCATTGTGCTGCACATCATTATTTGAGTGGATCTTGTTCAAAATGTCCTTGAGGAGTTTGTTTGTTTGGTTCTTGATTGTACCTTGTCTCTCACCAAACTTATGAAACTGAGTCGCCTACTCAACTAGAACATCATGAATATCACTAAGCTGTAATGTAGCATTATCAACACTACTCTTTAATCATCTTACCACTACGTTGGCAATGACATTAGAGGTGGGAAGAGCAGAGATAGTCGCATTTTGTTGAGCTAGCCCATGGAGGATTTTCACCATTTTGTCAATGAAGCTCTTGGCACTCTCCTTGGTAAGATGGTTCTTTATAGTGAACAAACTTCCCTAAATACACTCGAATTCTTCAAAGCATATGGATTTATAGGGAATACTTGTATGCTCTTCAAACTCAAGCATTGGATCCTCCTTCTTGGTCAAGGCTATCAAATTCCTCTATTAGTAGCACTTGTCTTACTACTGCATCCAACTCAGCATTTGATTTAAGCGTAGGGTATTTAGCCCTTGCAAGCTACTTATCTTAGCTAAGATGGAAGAATCATCAATATCCTCTTGGACCTAATTGCTGTTGGTATAAGTTGCTTCTTTTGTTCTAAATTTTGCCTCAACACCACTTACATTTACTATTGTTTCCTGTTGAGCGTAGTTCTCAATTTGAGGAACTTCCTCAATTAGAGGGATAAAGGGGGTAGGAGTTGAGTTTGAAGAAGGGGTAGTTTGAGAATAAGTAGATGGTGGAATTTGATCAGTATTTATATTTTGTTTTGGTGAAGAAGGAGAAGAAATAATGGATTCATTTATAACATGGGTTGGTTGAGACTTTGTAAGAGAGGGAATGAGTAAAGTTGTAGCAATTGGAGGTGGTGAAGAAGGCTTAGTGTTTTGTTAGGGAGAACATGGTAAAGAAGTAGAAGGTGTAGGTGTGGAGGAAGGAATTTTAGGTGCATGTTGTTTAACTGTTTGATCCAAGAATGGATCAGGTTCAGGTAACTCAGCTTGGTGAGTGTGAATGGGAGAAGTTAAGGTTTCTGCAAGAGTTATTGATTCCTCAAACTTGTCTTGGGTTATTTCTTCCAACTCATCATCGCTCACAACAAGCTTGAGAGCTCTCCTATATCTACTAGGAGCGCTTCTCTTCTTTTCGATGACTTAAAGCTTCTTCTTAGCTAAATTGAATGAAGACACGACTTTAGGGTCCATTTGAGAAAATTTTCTCTTTCTCTTTCTTAACTCCTCTAAAATCTAAGAAGCATCCATCTTCTAGACTTTCTCAACAAATTCTAGATGAGGAGGAGGTAGGTTTGTAGTATCAATTTAATCCTCTTCCTCTGTTGCCTTCTTAGCCCTAGCCTCTATCTCCCTCTCAACTTTGGTTTTAAGCTTGAGTTTCTTTTTGGTCTCTACCTAAGCAGAAACCACATCTTTCTACTTCTTAGCTGGGTTGGCCTTCTTCTTCACTACTTTGGCCACTATGCTCATGGTTACATTAGCTTTTTACAAATGCTTCCTAATAGGAAGCTTATTTTCAGTTTCAATTTCAATCTCAGACTCCTCATCTTCATCTATCTCAATATCTATGTCTTACATATCCTGGCATAATGGTAGGTACTACCTTGACTTTCTTAGCCTTTACATATTTGAGCTTTGTATAACTAGTGTGCGGGGTTGAATAATGAAGGGCTTGGAAATGTCCCAAATCAATATATTTTTCACAAAAACAAGAAATTTCCCCTTGCATGCTCTTCATCTCCTACCTTTCGTAGCTCCGTTCCCTTTGAGTTCATTTGAAGAATGATTCCAATCAGCTTAGCGAAGACAAGATAGCATTTTCCATCAATTTCAATTACTAATATATTTGGAAACCCTTCAATAGTGTAGAGGTTTGTGTAAAAGATTTTCATCACCTCCTTGATAGTAGATCCATCAAGGCACAAAAAGATTTTAGGTTTTTCTCTTTGATCTCCTTCTTTAGAAATTCATTCTTCAAGAGGCTATTGTAGTCCACATCGTATGTAGGGCCAAACTCCCTTTCTGCAATACCCCATTTTGTTAGGTTAAAAACAATACCTTGTGGCAAAATCACCTTCTTATTTTCACCAGCTATATTGATGTACATATTTCTTTGAGACTTGTCCTTCAGGATTAATTAGTACTTGTTTAGGGTTGATTCTTGAGTTGAATACACCATTTGCAGTTGTAGATTTGAGAATAAGAAAATTTGGGGTTTGAAAAGAGAGAAACATTTTCACTTCAAAAGTGGATGAACTATCTCTCTAGCCTAAGTTTCCTTTATTTAGCCACAACAACTTCAAAAATAGTATGTGTTCAAAAATAGTACGTATCCTCTATATAAGCAAAGATCAAAGTGAACGGTGAGATTGAACATAGAAATAAACCGACTTAGTAAAACTCTGTAGTTTAGGTAAACATAGTTTGAATTCAAAAACTCTTAAAAAGGGACATACTAATTTTAACCGTGAGAAACTTAAACTAATGATGTTTACCAATCTAAGTAAATACATATTACCTCAAACAAGTCAGCACAACTTTGATTTAGCTTTGGACAGTTAATAATTTTTCAGAAATTTCATCAAATAGTGTTGAATTGCTCCTTTTCTAATGGCTTTGTAAAATTTTTGTGTGCTGCTCCTCCAATGGAACATAATCCAATTTGACATATCCTCTTAGCAGATGATCCCTTATGAAGTGATGTATAATATTGACATGCTTCATCCTTCCACGTTGAATTGGATTTTTTAGTTGGTCAATTACGCTCTTGTTATCTCACGTAACATCGAGGCATTTTGACTTTATACCATAATCTTCCAATTACTACTTAATCCATAGAAATTGTGCTACTTAACTTCCTACTGCCATGTACTCAGCTTCTGCAGTATTGAGAGCGATGGAATTTCACTTCCTACTATACCATGAGACAAGGCATTTTCCAAGGAAATGACATCCTCCTATGATGCTTTTCCCATCAAGCTTGGCCATGCTATGGTCAGCATCTGTGTATCCTCTTGAAAAGAAATTTGACCTATTTGGATACCACAACCCTACATCAATAAATCCTTAGAAATATCAAAGAATTCTCTTAATAATATCTAAGTGAGATTCTCTGGGGTGAACTTCATATTATGCACAATATCATACAAAGTATTAAATATCAAGCCTACTAAGTTAAGTACAGAAGTGAACTATTGATACCTCTATAGAACTCAATGTCTACAAGCTTATCAACCTCATCCTTACTTAATATAGTGTTTGTGGGCATGAGAGTTGACATTGGCTTTGAGTTCTCCATGTCAAACTTCTTCAAGACTTCTTTGGCGTATTTTGCTGGGCTAATGAAGATTCCATCTTCACTTTGCTTGATTTGCAATATAAGGAAAAATTTGAGCTCTTCCATCATTGACATTTCAAACTTGCTTTTCATTTGGTTGCTGAAATCTTTGCAATGTCTTTCATCTATTGCTCCAAATATGATATAATCAACATATTTTTGGATGAGCAACACATCTTCTTTTCTTCGATTGATGAACAGAGTTATATTTGATTTTCCTCTTTCATATCCTTTGCTGAGTAAAAAGTTGGTCAGTCTCTCATACCAAGCATGAGGTGCTTGCTTCAAATCGTATAAAGCTTTCTTGAGCTTGTACACATGCTTTGGATTCTTAGCATCTTTAATAGGAGGTTGATGAACATAAACTACCTCTTGAATGAAACCATTCAAGAATGAACTTTTCACATCCATTTGAATAATTTGAAATTCATATAAGATGCGAAAGCACATAGAATCCTGATAGCTTCAAGCTTCGCTAGAGGTGAAAAAGTCTCATTATAATCAATCCCTTCTTGTTGATTGTAGCCTTGTGCAACAAGCCTGATCTTGCTTCTCACAACATTGACATCTTCATTAAGATTTCTCTTTAATACCTATTTAGTTCCAATGTTTGATTTTCCTCTAAGATTTGATACTAGATCCCAAACATCATTTCGCTTGAATTGGCCTAGTTCTTTTGACATCATCTTCTATATCTTCAAACTTCTCGAGTTCAAGAAATGAGATGAAAAGCTAGATGACTCATCATTTGGTTGAGCTAACCACACGTCATTATAGGATTATGAACATTATCAACAATGCTTTCAACTAGATGATTGTGATGAGTTCTAATCTCTCTTAGAAGATTCAAATCTACAATAGGAATCTACAAACTTGGTTGTTGAGGTTGAGCTTGATCTTCTTCATTGAAATTGATTCAAAGACCTTCATCACCTTTAACTTCTAAGTATTTGACTCTTGTGCTGAGTTGGGTAGCACAAAGAGTGGCATGGTAAGTTTATTTTCTTTTTGTTTACTTCTTCTTCATCAGCATCAGAGGCACATTTTCCACAATGTTAGTTTCACTAAAATCTACATGCATAGACTCCTCCAAAAGACCGATTCTCTTGACATATGTTCTATATACCCTATTGTTAGTTGTGTAACCCAAAAAGATGCCTTCATAAACCTTCAGATTAAACTTACCTAGCTACTCCTTTGTTTTTAAAATAAAACACCTACAACCAAATGATTTCAGATGACAAATCTTACGCTTGTACCCTCACCAAAGCTCATAAGGTGTTTTCTCCAAAATTGGGCTAATTAAAACTTGATTAAGGATATGACCAAAATTGGGCTTGTACCCTTGCCACAGCTCATATGATTCTTTGGAGAAGATGCTTAAAGATTGTTCTCTGAACTATACTTTAACCTAGCTCATGGATTTTCTTGAGATTTATGAGATTGAGTTTAGAAATAAATCAAGGATTTGGGATTTTATTTTCAAATAATAAATTGTCAAATTTGACGTGATAGTGTTCTTTATGTTTATGGAATATGTGTGGATGGCATTTATATTCTAAATACTAAAAATGAAATTGTAATCATGAACATCGTTAAGAAATCAAGATAGATAATGAAAAATCTTCATACTTGTAGCATTATCATCTAGGCCATGTAAATGAGACTCGCTTAACTAAGTTATACAAATGTTGTAACTTAGGCCCAATGAAATGGGAATCTTATGGGGTGTGCGAACCTTGTTTAAAGGGTAAGATGACTAAGAAACCTTTCAAAGGAATGGGCTAGCCTACCAGTAATACTTTAGAAATAATACATTCCGATGTATGTGTTCTAATGAGTAATAAGGTACATGTGGATTTCATCAACTTCATAACCTTTATCAATAATTACTCATGATATGGTTATTTTTACCTAATGAGGCACAAGTACAAATGTTTTGAGAAATCCAAAGAGTTCAAAACCAAAGTAGAGAAATAGCTTGGGAAAAGTATCAAGACCCTTTAATCTGATCATGGAGGTGAAGACTTAAGTCAAGAGTTTCAAGATTATTTAATGGATAATGGTATTTTATCCCAATGGACACCTCCTTATACACCCCAACATAATGGAGTGTCAGAAAGGATAAAGTGAACCCAACCCAATATGGTTCGATCCATGATGAGACAAGCAGAACTTAGAAGATCCTTTTGGGGTTATGCACTTGAGAGAAAAATTTATATTCTAAATAGATTACTCTCAAAATCAATTGATCAAACACCATATGAAATGTGGTATGGTAAGAAACCAGCTCTTTCTCACCTGAGAGTTTGGGGATGTCATGCATATGTAAAGAGGATAAGTTCATATAAGTAGGTAGTTATGTCTGATAGGTGTCTATTTATAGGTTACCCTAAGGAGACTATGAGTTATACCTTTTATGATCCCAAGGAACAAAAAGTACTTAATTCTAGGAATGCTCAGTTTCTGGAGAAGAAACACATACTTGCAAAAGCTATTGTGAGTAATCTTGAGCTAGGTGCTCAAGAGGATCTAACAAACAATCAACTGATTATTCCTACACCTTTTGCATAAGAAAGTGTAAGCATGGAATAGCCTATTATAACACTAACATTACGTAGGTCAGGTCAGGCTCTAATCGTTCCTGAGTGATACGATTATTTCATCACAGATGATAAGCACATCTTCCTTATGAAAGATGATGAGGCGAAGACTTACAAGGAAGTAATGGAAGGCTCAAAGTCTAACAAATACTTTATAGCCATGAAGTCAGATATGTACTCCATGTGCGAAAATCAAGTTTGGAACTTGTTTGAGGCTTCAAGTGGGATTAAGCCTATAGGATGCAAATGGGTATTCAAGAAGAAAACTGACATGAGTGGTAATGTGATTACCTTTAACGCAAGGATAGTTGTAAAAGGTTACAGTAAAAAAGAAGGCATTGGCTATGATGAAACCTTTTCTAGCCATGTTAAAATCCATTAGGATACTCCTTAACATCGCTGCTCATAATGATTATGAGATCTTGCATATGGATGTGGAAACCATGTTCCTTAACGGGAACCTTGAATGGGATGTATACATGATATAACCTGAAGGCTTTACATCATGGGATGGCTTGATGGTATTCAATTTGTAAAGGTTTATATATGGACTTAAGCAAGCATCAAGGATATGGAATATTATGTTTGATGAGACAATCTGAGAAATTTGTTGTGTCAAATACTAATGAGCCCTGTATATATAAGAAGGCTTGTGGTAGTGCGATCATTTTCCTTATATTATATGTTGATGATATTTTGCTGATAAAGAACATCGTTTCTCTATGAAAGACCTTAGAGAAGCAGCTTTCATACTTGGTATAAAGATCTACCATGTTAGATCTAGAAGGAAGCTTTTATACTTTGAGATCTACCATGTTAGATCTCAAAGTACATTTATAGGAGTAACCTTTGTAATGTCTCATGGGATTAACCTTTCTAAATCTAAGAGTCTAGAACATAAGAGGAGAGATTGCTCATGAATGGAATACCCTATGTTGCGGTGATAATATCCATTATGTATTATATGGAATGCACTTCGCTTGATGTCTCACATGCATTGAGCATCACAAGAAGATTTCAATCTAATCCATGTGAGAAGCGCTGATAGCCATCAAAACCATCCTCCAGTACTTACGAAGGACTAAGGATATGTTTTTATTTTTTTGAGAAAGTGATCTCTTTCTTAAGGGAGACACTAACGTGAGTTTTCAGTCTAATAAGGATGATTACAAGTTTCAACAAGGTTATGTGTTTATGTTAAATAGAGGAATAGTAGTTTGGAAAATTTTCAAATAGGATACGACTACTGATTCAACTAGTGAGTATATAGCTAATTATAAAGCAACTTAGAAAGTTGTCTAGCTTAAGGGATTTATTGGTGATCTCAGCATGGTGTCTTGCATTGTAAATCAAATAGTGGTCTATTGTGATAACAATGGGGCTATTGCTCGGGCAAAGGGATCTCTATTTTGTCTGAGAAATGGACACATACTTAGAAAGTACCATCTCATTCAAGAGATAGTAGCTAGAAAAGATATAAGCTTAGAATACATCCCTACGGATTAGAATCTAGCAGATGGGCTAACAAAGCAGTTGACTCAAGTTAAGCATGACCAGCATGTTAATGACTATGGCATGAAGTACACTAGAAATTGGCTCTAGTGCAAGTGGGAGTTTGTTAGACATGATGTATATCCTAGAGGTAATTGGGGTAATGTATCTTTATTACTTTATAATGTAAAAACATTTTTAATTTATTGTTGTCAATAACAAGGCATCTTTGTTTTTTATTAATGATTATTTCTAAATTGTGCATCTCGCTTGTATTATATATATATGTATATGTATATGTTCATTGATAAGAAAAAGTTCATGGCTATTTCATTGCGTAAAAGTGTAAGGACATAGTGGGAGCTATGTGGTGTGAGAATTGCACAGATGTGCTACTATGAGTGCTTTAAATATCCCTAGTCATAGTTTCATTGGGACTTGGACATTGCGAGCCGTTAGCATGCGTTGGCACGAGGCCAACGCATGCTGGTGGGCTATAGGCCCGTAAGCTGTGCAGGGCAACACTTGCATGGGCCTTCAGTCTAGGCCCACCAATAGCTCACAAGTAAGGCTTACGAGGTAAGGGAAGTCCCCATGGCTTCCCTTGCGGGCTTTGCACAGCCCACCCATGGTGGTTGTGTGTATGGGTCAACTCTCGAAACTTGGGGCTCCGCACAGATGTCCCGCATGTGGGATGGGGAAATCCCCCATCCCTCATTGCTAACAGGGGAGCAACATGCTCCCCTTCTCCTTATATAAGGATCCTTCCTCCTCTTTTATTCACTTCAACTCAGACTTTCTTTTTGAGTTTTGACATCTTGTCTCTGTAAAAGTTTTGCGAGATCCTCCACGTGTTTCTCACTTTCACAATAATTCTTTAGAAGGCTTATTCCTATTTTGGTTAGAGCATTCTCAGTTAAATTTTCATGTTAGTCTATGAGGGGTCTAGCAGTTGCTTGTTAATTAACGAGTTCTTCCTTTACGCGAGGTTTTGGTCGATCGGGGTCCATATGGACTAATCATAGAGGCCATCTTGGTTTGGAGGCTTGTGCTAATGGAGTATTGTCCAATTGTTCTGAGGGAGAGCCACACCAAAGGGAAAGACACACATTAACTGCTAATGCTCTTAACTTAGATGCTAAGTTTCTTTTATTAAGTTTTATACATCTATTATCATCTATGGAACATTTCAACTTAGATTATATCAATCATGTCATGCTTAGGAGATCCTTTAGGGTTAATTTTAAGTTTTGAAATTTTGCTGTGCAAGTTTGCATGTTCAATTATTGCCTTAATTAACCATCATGCTGGTGTATGAGCTAAGTTGTTAGAGAGAAAATATAAGATAAAGGAAAGATTACACCTCGATTTATAGTAGTTCGGCCCCTAGCTTACCTCTAGTCCTCGAATACCTTTTCCAAGCTTTAATCCACTAGTGTTTCTTTGTTTAAATTGAATAATAAGCCTTTGATAATAGGTAGAATTACAAGCTAATTGCCTAATACCTTCCAAGCCTAACTACCTGTCAATATAGTTTGAGCACCCATCTCAAATTGTTCTCTCACAGATTAAAATAATGCATTCACACAAACAGGAAACACAACTTATAAAATTTTGGTTCCTTTACAAATTGAATGACTTAGCATAATCTAAGTCTATTGGATTTCTCTCTATTACAAACTTATCAGAATTCCATGTTTGCTTTTGAGATTGCTTAATTGAAGGCTATGATTACTTTGAAAGAGTTTCAACTCTGTAGAAATTCAGGTGATTCACCAAGTGGTACACATATACTTTTGTCTCCATTTATACTTATAGATTCATAGAAGTAGCAGTTGTAACTTATTATCTTAACTTTAGCTCTCAAAATCTCTTCTCTTCACAACTTCAAATTTAATACTATCCATTTGAAATAGATTTAAAGATGTTTAGAGATAAAAAATTTATTTGTTGAGTCACGATATTAATCTATTGATTCATTTTTCATCATTGGTTCTTTTCCATTAAGAAATTCTTTTGAGAGAGGGTGCACGAGATGCAACATTTAGAAATTTTATTAATTTCTTTTACTGAGGCTGTAGTGGCATGGAGATAGTGTAAAGCAATGAGTTATCAGATGATTCCTTTTAACTTGGCTTTTTTGTGAAAACATTCCAACATTCCTTACTAACACCTTTTTTATGTGAGAACCACTTGGTTATTCTTTTTTTCAATGCCAAATCATTTTTGGGTTCTGAAAAGCATCAACTAAGTATATTTTGTCTTCTCAAAACAATTAAAGGTAACAATGTCAAATGTAACTCAGCATCTCATAAAGTAATCATCTTTCGCTATGATTAATTGCACAAAAGTACTTAGCTTTCGCTGAGCTATATCGCATAAACTTTAAAGCAAAGTTACTCTGCTTGGAAACCTTCACAATAATAAGCCATAACCTAACTAAGCCTATGTTAAGCTAAGTTGTTTTACAACAAAACTAACTCAAGCGGATTATGTAATCAAGAGTGTACTTAGTACCTAATTAATTTCAATATCTTATGAAATTTTTATCACCTAAATTGAAGTATTATGAAGTACTATTAACTTGGGTTCAACAATCTCCCCCATTTTGGAATAGATAACAAACTAGATAGTAGTAGAAATTAACAAAGTAAAAGTTTAGGATATAAGAATACCTGATAATTGATGTAAGACTCCCCTATGTAAGTGATGTAAGACATGCTAGGTGAACTTCCTTAAAAAGTATAGACTACCCCATGCTAAGTGAGCTTTCCTTTGAATTTGGGACTTGTCTTTATCAACTTCTCTAGACTTTGGTTGTGTTTGTTGATACACAAGGTTATCTAAAAACCACCAATATTTTAGAAAGTTAAGAAGATCTTACCTTTATGAAAAACTTGTAACTTATATATATTGATAACTAAGTTAGTACATTGTTCCTTATACTAAGTTTTACATTAAGAGTTTATTAGAAGGTTTTTCTAGCTAAAACTACTCTATTTTCTTGACTTGGTATCGCTTGTGCCTCTTCCTTGTAGTAGCTATGGAGATGATAATGATGCGGTTGGTCTTGGCTATACCCTAAGCCTTTGCTGAGCTGGTGGATGTTGCGGTCTTGGAGGTAGGAAAACACTTTTCAAATCTATTTGAAACATCTTGAAGTTCATATCAGATGCAAAAGTGCAGAGAATCCTAATACCTTCTAGTTTTACAACTGGTGCATAGGTCTCATCTTAATCGATTCCTTCTTGTTGATTGTAGCCTTGAGCAATAAGTTTGGCATTTTTTTCTAACATCATTATTATCTTCATCAATTTTTTTCTTGAAAACCCACTTGGTTCCAATGACTGATTTACCTCTTTATTTTGGTACTAGATCTCAAACATCATTACTTTTGAATTAATCTAGCTCTTCTTACATTATGATCATCTAGTTGTCATCAAATTCATCATCTTCAAACTTCTTGGGTTCAGTTAATGATATGATTGCTAGATGACTTGTCATTATGCTGAGTTGTCCATTTTTCATAATACGATTACGAAGATCATAAAAAATTTTCAATGGGGGTGATTAAGATGTTTTAATTTATCTTAGAAGATTCAAATTTGGAACTTGAATCTCCACACTAGGCTATTGTTGCTGAGTTGGATCGTCATCATTGAAATCAACTAAGAAATCTTCATCAGGTTTAACTTCCTCAATATTTGGCTCTTGGGCTGAGTTAGGTAGCATATAGAGTGGCATGCTGAGTTGATTTCCTTCTTCATTAGCATCGCTTGATCATCTTTGTACATTATTAGTTTCATCAAAATCTACATGCATAAACTCTCTCAATAATCCAGCTCTTTTGAAATATATTCTATATGCCCTACTATTTATTGAGTAACCAAGAAAGAGACCTTAATCCACCTTAAAATGAAACTTACTTAGCTACTACTTGGTATTTAGAATAAAACACCTACAACTAAATGATTTGAGATTACCAATCTTAGGCATGCGCCCTTGCGAAAGTTTACAAGGGGTTTTCTTATAATTAGGCTAATTAAAACCCTGTTAAGAATATAAGAAATTATGTTTATAGCTTTCCCTAAAATTACTTTGATAGATTGTTATCACTCAACATGGATCTTGCATTGATCTTATGATTCTATTCTTCCTTTCAACAACCCCATTTTTTTGAAGAGTATAAAGAGCACATAAGTTGTGTTCAATACCATGCATTGAACAAAATTCTTTGAAATGAAAGTTCTTGAATTCACGTCCATAATCACTTTGCATTCTACTAATTTAATTCCTAGTTCCTTTGTTATCCGAAAACTAAGTTTGAAAAAAGGCTCAAAGGTTTAAACTTTCCGATTGAGGTAGATTACCCAAGTGAATGTTGTCAAGTCATTAACTACGATAAGAGAAAATCTCTTTCTACCCATGATCATAGGTTTAACATGGCCGAAGAGATCCAAGTGTAGAAGCTCCGGTGATCTCTTAGTTACTACGATGTTAGTTGATCAAAATGATTTTCTAGACTGCATACCAAGTTGAAATACTTAGAAAAATCTATCTTTTTCATAGATGATATTGGGTAAACCCTCAATACTTTCTTTTTGGCTAGTGTGAACATAATGTTGATATTAATATGACCCAACCTTTTGTGCTAAAGCCCCAAACTTTTCTCTAACCAATTTACACATCTTGGTAGAAGAAGTAATCAGAGTAGCTTGATTTTCCATTAACTTCTTTACAAAGCAGCCATATGGTCCATTGACTCGACCAATAGTGGCCAAATATTGTATTTGGCCTGAGTTTGCTTCAAGTGTTTTATAATAGGATCAACCTTTAGTGTTTCTTCCACATGTGGTGAAAGGTCTTGAAGATCGAGTTCATTTTGGTTTCATCAAGTTAAATACCCCTCCTTATATCAGGTTGTTAAATTTTTCCAATTCAAATAACATGCAACCCATCCTAGATATAAGATACGTGTTTGTCTTTGGTTTCTACAGGGAAGATCAAGTACTCTTCACTTTCATCATAGTCTACATTATCAAAATCAATGGGTCCACACATAGTTTGGCAAAAGAAATCTATGCAGTCAAAGCTCTATAGGTTCTTTGGTCATACAACAAGCTTAAAAAAATCTTCTTTAACTAAGTTAGCTTGGATGATCCTACTAAGCACAAAATATGATGACAAGCTTGATTCAACAATGAGAATGTCTTCCTCAACTATCTTCTTATCTTTTAAGTACTAGATGATGTAGGCCTCAGAACCATCTACTCTAATCATATTAAACGATTTTCTAAATTGAGGTAGAGTGTTTTTCATGGTGCTAGGCCTCGGTGTGGGTTCTTAGATCTTTCCCTCATTAACAAAATTCTTTATGGTTGTTAAGAGAGCTTTACAATTGTTAGTGATGATAGAGGGTCACATGGTAGGTACGAAAATTGCGATCGTCCTCGAGCATATGGGGGATGTAAGGGACCAAGTGATCCTACATCTTGATCCTTCTCAACTTCCCAAAGATTCCTTCCAATGAGATATACCAACATTATGTTCTTGGGGCATTTGGACAAAGGATACATAAACTCTAATAGTGGCAAATATTTAGGCTTACTTGGATTTAGACATGAAACAGTTGTGGGTGCTTCCATTAGTTTCTTGTATAAATAAGAATAAGGTTTGCTTAGCCTGGGAGTACTTCTTGATTTCATCAAGGTGGATTCCCTCTCAATCATTTTAGCCTTCTTGTAGACATTGATGGAGTTTTCATACTCATCTAATTCCATATGATCTCGATACCATGGTATGGCCCCATTTTCCATCTTCATAAGCATATTGGATAAACTAGGTTTTCTTCCCAACAAAGCCTGGGTAACCATCCAAAGCTCATAGTAAGAAAATGCTTCACCCTCCTTTTGCTTAACTTGCTCCAAAATTTGAATCATTATCATAAGTTTGGAGTTAAACTCAGAGTGTTCCATGAACACCTTATGTTGGTCCGAAAAGGCTTAATAAACATAGTAGAGGTTGGTGAATGCTTTACTTGGTTCTTTTTTTTAAATTTAAAAACATTCTTTTCTAATTTTAGTTTTTAGATGCGTGTTGAGTGAAACATGTTGGGTTTGATCTAAAAACTACAAACTACTCAACTTCACTGACTTAGTTAACCTTTAATCATTGATGTGTACTTTACTCAGCTTAGATTAGTTTTTCAGGCAAAACTTGTAAAACAGACAGAGTGATGAATGAGCAAAGATGCTATAAAGATAAGAAATAAAGGATTGGACTTCAACACCTGAGATTTTATCCTAGTTCATCCCTGAGCCTACCTCCATGTTAAACATGATGTATGCCCTACAGGCAATTAGGGTAATATGTCTTTGTGAGCTATAATGTAAAAATAGTTTTGAATCAGAATACAAAGCTGCTTCAAAAGCAGTTAACGAAGCTGTCTAGCTTAAGAGATTTATTGGTGATCTCGGTGTGGTGTCTAACATTGTAAATCCGATTGCAGTCTATTGCGATAAAAATGGGGCTATTTCTCTAGGAAAGAAACCATGGTATGTACTTTAAAAAATACCATCTCATTCAAGAGATGGTAGCCAAAAAAGATATAAGAATACGTCCCAATGGATTAGAATCTAGTGGATGGGCTAACAAAATCATTGACTCAGGTTAAGCATGACCAGCATGTTAATGAGTATGGTATAAAGCACATGGCCAATTGGCTCTATTGCAAATGGGAGATTGTTATACACGATGTTTGCCCTAGAGTTTTATTAGCTATAATGTACAAACTATTTTGAATTATTAATAATTATCAAAGGCATTTTGTTACTTATTGATAAGTTTATAGTTACACTTATTATCATGACATTTTCAATCATAAAACGATATGGCTTTCAGTCATTTTATACTTCATATAAAAGATTTCACGTGGTATGTAGTTATTTTTTATGCAAGTGAAGAAACTAGGTAAATCTTGGGAGTAAAATGATCAAAGATGGAATTCTATGTAAAAAGAGTGAAAAAGGAGCAAAAAGATGCATGGAACACAAGGATTTGGCTTAGGATCGCAATTATAAAAAATCGCTAAAGTTGCAAAGAAGAATTATGAAGAAAAGCATGGTTCATGATCGTGACACCCATTCGCGGTCGCGACTTGTTACTCTTCATAAGCAGAAAGTTACAAATCATTATTCACGATCATGACATGTGATTCTCACTTGCAACTTATGACGGTTATTGGTTATCTCTTCTCAACTACCAGTCGCTGGATAAGAACGATCAATTACCATCAACTGTCAACCGAAAAGACACCTTTAGAAGTTAACCAATCATGAAAAGGTGCCTTTCCATTGTGGATGAGGAGGAATCTTTGCATCCAATCATATTGTGCAACCCTTCGCCAATGGACACGACTCTTCATTTTGATAGACGTAACCCTTCGTACTCTATAAATAGAGTTCAAATTCAACCAATTTCATGGCATGGTGTGGACAATAAGTGTAGGCATTGAATAGTAGTGTGCGTGCATAGTTAGAGAGTGAGAATATATAGATTTTGCTACATTCAAAGTCTTAGTGAGAAAAATGTCTAAGTGATTCAATTCTTATTTCGATCACTAGATTTCTATACAAATTCAAGCGATTGTTGTATGAGTGTAATTGCAAAGCACTTATCAATAAACGTTTTCGTTCTTCAACATTCATTTTTTGATATTCACAAAGAATAGCATCCTAGTGGAGGTTCTGTACAAGTCAAGACCAAATTCAAAGTAGACGCAGGACATTGTGGGAATTGACGACTCCCATTAAAGAGTGGATACGGTTTGATCAACTTTAGCTTTCACTTGCATACCTTACAACTTTACTTTGTTTTCTACTTAAACTTTCTATTTCAAAATTTATGATATGTTTATGTGTCATAACGAG
>CATIWQ010266823.1:0-18919 GCA_949673415.1 Euphorbia schlechtendalii | reverse complement strand
GAGCCTATCATTAAGAAAAAGAAAATCTAAGACAATAAAAGCATATTTGATGTAGATTGTGACATGTGTAATATAAATTCACATTGATGATTTGTTAATGATTTTAAATACTGAAAATGTCTTTTATAATAATAATCACACTAAATTGTCTATTTCATTTTAAAATGTATAAGTTAAATATTAAAATATTTAATGAGTTTATGTTTTATTTGAATGTAAGATCAGATAGATAATGTTTAACATTTATTATGTCATATCATATAAAAAAAGAAAAAATAAAGAAAATATGTAAAAACATTTCTTAGTTACTCTATCTTGCCCATAGCTGAAGAATATTATTGGAATAAACTATCTACTAAAAATGCAAGAAGAACAATAATAAACTATCTACTAAAAATGCAAGAAGAACAAGTGTCATCAATCGTGGAACTGTGAGCGAGCCATGTCATGATCACATGGTAACATACACGCGTACTGTATGATCATCAAATTTTTTACATTGAATCGTGTATTTTTAAATACCGTACTCTAACGCATTACATTTGTCTCATTTTTCAATTAGGGAAACACATGGATATATTTTAATAAAAACCCCGCTCCATGTAACATTTCTACTATGGTCATGGTCCAGCCGGTCACCTCTACTGCCTTTATGCAGTATGTGTACGGTCCTCAAACCTTTCAATTACTATATGCACGTATTCGTTTTCTTTTCTTTTTTATTTCTTATAATCAGTTCAATTAAATTTACGGAAACATTAGAAGGGATAAACATTCAAATTTGGGCGTATCTCATAAATTTCTTTGACTATAAAACTATTTTCTGTCTCTTTTTTAAAGCAAACTATCCTATATTTTTTAAGAACTCAAAAGAAGAATTAACTATACCCAATTTAAATAGTATTCCCTTCATCTACTTAATATTATCTTTTAGGAAGGATTTTGATTTCTCATTTTTATTACTCCCTCCGTCTACTAAATATTATTGTTTTAACTAATTTACAGTTTTTAAGATAACAATTAACCGAATGAGGTGATTTACTAATTTACCCTTTCATAAATGTCATACTCTATTTTCAAGACTTCATTAATATGTTTAAATGTTGATTTCTATACTCTTCTCATCTTGTTATTGGATATTACAATATGGTTATCTTGAAAGTTGAACAAATTAATGAAGGTAGAAATGGAAAACTTACAGAAAAAATACATTGGAAATGTAAAATGACAATAAAAAAGAGACATCAAAATCCCTTTAAAACGACAATATTTAGTAGACGGAGGGAGTATTATTTTGTATTTTCAATGTATTTTTTTTCTAAATTTTTCATTCTTAACTTTGTTAATTTGTTCAACTTTCAAGATAGTAAATTCCAATCTCCAATAAGAAGATGAGAATACTCTAGGAATCAGTATTAGTGAAGTCTTGAAAATAGAGTAAGACATTTATGAAATGGTAAATTGGTAAATCATCTATTTCGGTTAATTGTAATTTTAAAAACTATGAATTAGTTAAAACAACAATATTTAGTAGATGGAGGGAGTGGTAATTATTTTGAAATATGTAAGCACATTCACATTCTTGACAAGTGAATGTTACTTTTCCGTCTACTAAATATTGTCGTTTTAGAGGGATTTCGTTATCTCTTTTTTATTGTCATTTTGTATTTTTAAGATTTTTTTTTCCAAGTTTTACATTCCTACCCCTATTAATTTGTTCAACTTTCAAGATAATAATTTTCCAATCTCCAATAACAAGAGAAGACTATAGGTCAATTTGTTTTTATTGAAAATATTAATAGTCTTGAAAATTGAATAGGACATTTATGAAATGGTAAACTAGTAAATCATTTTATTCGGTTAGTTATTGTCTTAAAAAGTGTGAATTAGTTAAAATGACAATATTTAGTAGATGGAAGGAGTAACTAAGTTATAGTTATGTTTGAATAATTACTAATTAGTGATAAAATACACATTACAATTTAATAATTAAATTGCAAAAATCAAAGCTCATATTCTCGAAAACAATAATAATGGAATTGTTAAGTAGTGTTGTGTGGCTCAAAGCTAAAATTACTTCTAGCAATGTTGGAGATGATGTTAATTTTGACTTTTAATTCGAAAGAAAAAATAAAGACAAAAATTAGAAATCAATAAGAAAAAGATAGAAATTGAGTAGTTTAAGAAGGCAAAAGAAAACAAATATCAAGGCAAATTGTTATTTGATTAACAACTTGGATCGAGACCTTTCAATGTATTTTGTCTATTGTAATGTACTTGTTTGTTTGTTTTATATTCATGTTTTCATACACTTTGTTACTTAATTGACAAACTTCGAGACATCTTACAGCTTTTTTACTTGTCTTAATTTGTCAACTTTTTTTCAACTTACACCTCTAAAACTTTTTTGTGGTACATTTTTTTGTTGTAATGTACTTAGTTTGATTTAATATTGGCAATGACTCAATTTAAATAGATGATATATTCAAAATAACATGTGTACATTGATATTAAGTCACGTTCTTTTCAACTTATTTAACAGTTAATTCAATTTAATCATTTCAGTTCAGTTTTAATATTTAATATTTATTTCAGTTTCAATTAAGTTTCAATTCGGTATCACTACGTTCCATGATAAATATTATTAATTAATATTGATAATCCTAAATTATAAATAATAGCCAGTAATATTATTAACTTAAATTCAAAATCATTAATAATTATTATTTTTCTCATACATAATATTGTTTTCTATGAATAAATAAATATTTTTTAAATATGAATGAATAATTCAAATACTATAAATATTATTTTCAATCTTATATCATAAAAATAATAATAGTAAGTTAAAAAACAACCTACAAATAATTAGGATAGTTTGAAATAATAATTTAATTAGCATCGTAATCGATGATTATTCATAAATTTTATTGAAATATAGTATCATTATAAAATATTGAAAAGTCATTGTTATTTATATATTAATATTTTAAAGTAGTATAACATTGTTTGAAAATATTATGGACCATTTTTATTGTTATATTAATATTTTAAAGTAGTATTGTTATTATTATTTATTTTTCAATTAGATTTTCATACTTTATTTAATTCAGTTTAGTTCAATTCATCATTAAAAACTAGATAAGTTGAAAAGAACCTCATCTTGCTCAATTAACTACATTTGAAGGAGAATTTTTTGTCACTTTATATTATAGTACAACACAATTACGGGGCAAAAATTTCTTTTTTGTTATGATACAATTAGACTTAGTGCAAATCCAACCTTATTCTCTATTTCTTATTCTTCAACCTCCATTTTACAAGATCTACAATATTTTCTCTCCATTTATATTTTTTAGAATTGCATTCCCCAAATTAGATTCCTAAAAATAATAATATTATCATATCAAAATCTATACATAATTTCTATTCTAACTATTAATTAACAAATTATATCTTAAATATTAAATTTTTAATTACAATATATTATTTATTAATTATTATAATTATTTTTATTACTGATATATAATATAATACATTTTTTAATAAAATAAAATAAGTAAAAAAATTACTTTCATTATTATTAAAGAAAATATACTACGACAAATTACAATAAATATTACATGAAATATAAGCTACATATGATGATAACATTTTCAATGAAATGTATAATTATTTTTTAGAAATGCATTTACTAACGTACAACTACAGCAATAAACCGAAAAATATCATATTAGTTATATTTTATGAATAGTCGTATTCTTATCACCTTAATCTTTGTAATTTAAATTATTGTATAAATAAATGTTATCAGGTTTATTTGAAAGTTTTCATGTATTGTTTAATGTTTGTTTGTATTATTTAAAATCTAACTAAGTTAATGTTAATGTATATTTTATTTTGTAAAATTTGTGTAGTTTTTAAATATCAAAACTAAATGGAAACTACAAAAAAAAATAATGAACAATTAAAATGTGACTGACACATATAAATACACAATTTTAATTAATTTAACAAGGGAACTATATGAGAACTACAAACCAATTAACAAACGCAGAAGAAGAGAGATTATTGTTGATTTCCTAAAACGCCCCTTTGCCATGTCTACTTCATTAACGGCATTAAGCAAGAATCCTTAATTAGATAACGTTAGTCCCCTGTTTGGTAAAAAAATTAGACAATCATCGATTTGATAATGAGTAAAATCACATGACATGTATTTTTAGTTTACCTTAGAAAAGAAAACAAGTCTATGATGACTTCGTTTTAAATAAAATAAATCTTATTTTACTTCTTGTCGTCATTGAATAAATGATGTGATGATTATTCCAATGATAATGAGAGATAAAGTGATAAAGATTTTATTTTTAACAAAATCAGCGTACAATTTACCAAACAACAATGATATAATACAAAATTATCAGTAAAATCTAGGCGCTTTACCACTACTAATGCGCGATGAAAATTTAGTATAAAATTACTCCAGTTCAAAAGACAAGACTCTATGCTCGGTCTTTATATCTCTTGTAGTTATATTTTTCTATCAAATTCAGCTGCTTCATGTACTATATAGTTTTACTTCGCCATGCAAAATTATTCCAAAATAATAAATTAAATTTTGCACATTCAAAATAACTAATTAAACCATTTTATCTCAAACGAAGATTTAGCACTTTTTCACTGAGATCTAATAACAATTTTTTTTAATAAATTATATGCTAACCAAATTTTTTTACATCCTAATGTCAATGTCGACGTTGTCTACTATCTAGTATTTACACGAGTCAATTGGCATTATGATGGGTATTTACTTTTGTTTATGCATTAAACTATGTAACTAACTTTGGATTTACCCTAATTAGACAATTAAGCTTATCTTAGCTGTACAATTACCCAATTTGCAAATATAAACAAAAAGAAAGAAAAATGTAGCTGTCCATTAATATTATTACACCAAATGAGTAATCAACCACTACCCATCAAAGCATAATCCAAATTTAATTATAAAAACAAAACGGCAAATGATTGGAAAAATACTTATTTTCATTCTTCCTTTCTGTTTTGACATGATAATTATTAGTCAATATTTAAACCAAGAAAAATTATGTTGTGTAGCCCATGAACGAGTCAATCAGGTCGAATCATCTTATTCAAATTGAGTAATTGGATTTTATTGGAGAATTAATAAAATTCATGATCTTATTGCAATAATTTTCTAGATAACGAATTATTTGCAGTTTATATTTTTAATCTCCATAAATATGTGTTTTAGGATGAAAATTTGATTGATAAAAAAATTTGTTTCTATATACCGTAAATTTTCTATGATGTAAATTCTCGATTTTCGATCTTCTGATGTTACAGAACTCGTGAAAACTCGATTGTAATCTGGCATACCATCATACAATCTCGTTTTGTGTACATGTGGTAATTTTTCGGTTCTTCGATTTCAGGCACAAAAAAGTAAATATTTAATATGTTTCTTTAAGAATTCAGTCATATTATTATTATTATTATTATTATAATTATTATAATCATCATCATCATCATCAAATCATCATCACAAAATCTAGTCAAAATAAGTTATGCAAAATATATTGGTTGCGATAATGAGAACCTAACAACCAATCGTGTTAGAAAAAAAAAACAAAAACAGCTTTTAAGCTAGGTTTGGGTGTTACTAATTAAAATTAATTGTAGTAAAGCATAATAGCACAACCACATAATCATGCCAAATTTTTACAATAAAACCAAAATTATGCTTTTATTCCTTATTTGCCTCCTTTCGATGGAGCCAAGATTATTCAATCAAATCATGCCAAAACGAACGCTTCAATCTTGAATTTTATAGTAATGAGGTTATGATTTAATGCTGTTGTAAACAGTTCCTTGACTGTACTATTTTTGTTTTAAATTTATTTACTAATTTGGGGTGAAATTAAGTATGTCTAAACTTCAATTTTATTACTCCACAAAAGCACACATACCAAATTAAACACACAGCCATTTAAATTCTACGTAGATATGTTGGTAAACTCAATATCTGTACAACTTTATTTGTAAAGATTGTGTATTCTAACATAATATAACATATAGAATAGAAGTTCACAATTAGATGGTAACATAGATTATACATTTTAAAAAGAATTCATAATAAATTGTGTATTTGATTATTAAACGGATTTTTTTTTTCAAATTAATATATTACAAAAAGATTAATTTTTATATTAAATTATTTCTTTCATTATTAAAATATTATATAATATTAATTAATGATTTAACTTCGATTTGATTTTCTATTCTAGAAAATCAAATATACAGTATTCAACATTTAACGTGATACGTTATATTGAAAAGAGACAATACAAGATTATTTGGAAAGTTAATTTTTAATCAAATGTCAATTTTTGCTTATGCTAAGGGCATCTCCCATCCGACTTCAAAATGAGGTTGGAGTGGGATTTGAAGCTCAAACCTTGCTTCAAATCTCACTTCAAATTCTTGAAGTTGTTATAGTATCACTTCAAATTTTAAGTGATATTGTAGCAACTTCAAAATTATTTTAATAATATTTTGTATACTTTTTTATATTGTTTTGTTTTATTATTTGAAGTTAAGTATAAAGGAATTAGAAAATAATATTTTATTTTGAAGTAAATGGTTGCAAAATAAACACTATAGCAACTTCGAATTATAGAGTTTGAAATGAAAATTGATGAAGGATTAGAGTGACTTTAATGTATATAAACTACGAGCATTTAACTATTATACTCGTTGTAGAAATAAAAGGAAACAGAGAGAAAAATTACTAAACAAGTAAATTCTAGTTTACAATGAACAAGCAATAACTATGTATAGAGTTTTAGTTTTAACTAGCTACTCTAACAAACTAGACTTTTAGCACTAACTTGCAATCTCTAACAATTTGTTCAGTTTTCAGTCATATTTAAAGCTCAGCTTCACTGCTCCACTCAATAAAATATTTAACATTGAGTCTACTCAATACATTTAATACATGTTAGTTGTACTTTTAAAAAAGTATTACAAAACTGTTTTGAACCACTTTTTATGTAGGCAAGCATTACCTGTTCAACCTATCCCAATATATTTATATAGTAATAAACAGCAAAACTACACCATTGTGTTGATTCCGCCAATATAAAATATAATAAACAAATATACAAAACCAATCAGAGAAAGAACAAACATGGGGCGGCTTCTTTGTTTCACCCGCTGTTTCTTAATTTCATTCAGGCCCATTGGACCGGTCTATTTGGCCCATACTGTTTTGTGCTTTTTACTCGTTTACCCAGCGATAATTATGATTTTCCTTTTATGACCTTTCTCCCTCGCCAACGTAATTGACCTCAGCGCATATGTATCTCCAGATTACATTAACCGAACCACGTGGAGATTGTTTACTAAGTATTAAAAATTAAAATTAGATACTTTAGGTGATTTTTACTTTTATTTTATAAAATATTTTATTAGCATTTAATTAAAACATGTCTATACTAATAATAGAACTTTAAATTTTATTGATAGTGTATAAATAAAATTATTTTTAAAAAAGTTGTTATAAAACATTTTACATCAATATGTCTACTTTATACCATATTGAGTCAAGCTAAACTATTCTTCCAAAAATATCGAACACTGGATTAATGACAAAGCACGCAAAAAGTATAGTTCATTTTCATTCTGTATTAAAATCTCATCCATTGCTTTAATTACATTTACCAACTTTTTACTTGGAATAAAGTAACTTTCACCAAACACATTTTAATAATTTTACCCACTATATGCCCCAACCAATTGAATTTGCATAATCATTTCACAACATTACGCTTTTAATAAATATAAATCAAATCCGAATTTCCACATTTATTGAAAACAGAACATAATAAGTAATGCCAGTATACAAAACTTTGGAATATTTATTTCGTACATAAATTAAGAAATATTAAAATTAAGGTTCGCAATTAAATTTATAATGCCACAATTTGCAAGTGACAGATTAATATGAATTGCTAAATATTTCAATTCAGGAAACTAAAATTAAGGGTAATGAATTGGAGTCATAAATAGATTGTTCCATTAGGAAATAAAATAACTATAAACTCAGTAATGAATTAATCACGTTACTATATCACTTAAAAGTTAAAACCGATAAAACATTTGTATTTAAATATACTGAAAATAAATTTAATAATTATCACACCTATGTGGCGGATTTTTTAATAATAAAAGTACTATTAAAAGTTGATAGTACTCTTTTTTCATAAAATACGGAGTAGTAGTACTTTACTCTCACAGGACTCTCTTTAATTTTACCGTTAGCTCATTTAACTATATTCACTTAATCATTGATCAATGATTCAAGCTCATAGGCCTTACTATGAGATCAGAAGCAGCAGAATATAACCATGGTTGGAAAATGATGTTACTATTGCGCCAAATCCTAGGTTGCTTGCTGGCTGTTGCCACGTTGTTCTTAGCTGTAATTTTTTCTAAAAGGAATAAGGTGATAATGAAAATGTTTAAATAGTAGTCTCTCTTAGCTAAATTCTTCAAACAGTTATTTTTATTTGTTACATAGCAAACAGCAGTAACAAAAGGTTTGCTTTCATGTGTCATATTTTTTTACCATTTTTTAAACAAACAAAAAAGTAATTAACACAACTATCCTTGTTAGTTATATTAGGTCTATCAAACTAACACTAAATATGTCATAAAGTAACTTTCAAAAATTAAAATAATATTTTATTTGAATTTCTTAAATTAAAATTGCTGAGTAAATTTTAACCTTGCTATAAGTCAGGTCACTTTTAAGTAATATTATATTTCATCCTCAAAAGTTTATTTTATCTATGTATATTTTTAAATTTATAATACAGCTAATTAATTGACTATTTCCAGGAAAAATATGTAGATTTTCACTTTTCAGTATTAAAAGTGTAAAATATTTAAGTAATTATTCTACAGTAACTAATTACAGAACGGTAAAAAAATAATTTAAATAAGAGAGAGAGAGAGAAAAGCCAAAGAAACCGTAACGGCCTAATGAGGTCCCTACAGTCAAATGACAAAAATAACTTGAATGGCCAATTGGCCATAAAGTAAAAAGTAATTAGGAGGCAATAAAAGGGTGATAAAGCAATTTATGTATATTTAATTAGTCAAATAAAGTAAGTTAAGGAAAATGATATTCTTAGTCAAAGTTAACACTGTAACAAAGTACCCAGTCTCACGTGACATGAATCCCTACTTTCAAGAATTATAAAAAAATATCTTTGCCTCGTCACCTACATTTTTACTTATCTTATTGGCTTAAAACCCTTCAACGGGACCCGTTTTCACCACGTGTAGGAATTACACGTGCCCTTGTATGCGGCGCCTTGGAAATTCATTGCATCCCGTTGCCGGTTGCTCTTTACACCGAGCAATCACCTATACGACATGTCATTTGACATAGGACACATTTTTTTTTGTTAACTCGGTAATTTTTGTTCAAGGAAAAACATCAGAACTCTTCTGTTTTATCATCCTGATTAATGTGATATTGATATTGGGAAACAACTTTAAAATGGTAATTATTTAGAAAGGGAGGGAGTACATGTTTTGTTAATTAAGTCATTAAATTTTAATTTGACCTGTTGAACAGAATTTTGATTATGCAAAAATTTAAAATAATTTTACTCTTACAAATATTAATACAATTTCAAAATAGCTATATTTAATAACTTTAAAATTTGTATTGGCTAAGATATTATATATTTTAATATTAATTAATTGGATTTGTTGTAGAAGAAACTTTTAATTTTTCAACAACCGAAGTCTCTCGTGAACTATATTCGTCGTTATTTGTCAAACGTAACGTTTGAATATTTCTCGGCTGGTAAGCACCAATGAAATATTATTTTTATATTTGTCCCAATTTCAGTTACATTAAACTTTTTTTTCAAAAATCGATAACTTGTACATACTGCAGCTTCTGTTTTCTCAAAGTCATTTTGATTTAATTTTTTTACTCTCCAATTTACCCGAAAAAATCACATCGTTCTGAATCCATTAACTACGTCTACTCAATTACTGTACAGTATTAAAAAATTTGAGTTACCATATAATTTACCAGCAAATAACAGAGTAAAAGTAAAACATGAAAATCTCAATTAACTGACATAGATAGAAAAAAAAGGGCCCAAAATGAGTTTTATATAAATAATAAAAAAAAGAGAAATTAGAGGGGGTTTAAATTAATTAATTAAAAATTACGGGTATTTGGGAATTGGGATCCTATAAAGTAGCATCCCAACTATAGCCTTCCACTTATCTCTCTCTCTAGCTCAAAGAGTCCACACCTTCCTCTCCTACTCTCCATTTCTTGACCCATAACTAAAAACAATTACAGGGTTTCATTTGATATCTAGCCTTGTGTAGACTTTAGCAAGTGGCTGTCATATAAAGCAGTTGTCTCTCAAACATCGTTGGTGGTGGTGGCGACATTTATTCCATTATTCCCTTCCTTTTTCCGGTAAAGCTATTGAGTTCCCCCTTTTTTTCTTTTTTACAGAGCAACTTTCCGGGAAATTTTGTATATCTCTCTCTTGGCTCTCTCTCCATACTTACTTGTCTGATATCCGTACTCTTCACTGAGTTTAGATTTTTTTTTCTCTCTTACTTTTCTTGAAATTTCTCAGAAGTAATCTAAATCCTCTTCATTCTCCCTCGTGTCAAAGTCTGAAAAAGAATCTATTTCCTTTTTTTCATCTCTATTTCTTCGCTCTTCTTTCACTTTCAAATGCGAATCTGAGGAAGCAAACAGAAAACAAAAGGAGAAACAATTGAAATGGATCAAAATGGTAGTGCTATGTCCTTGTGTAAACCAATCAAGTTCACTGAACACCGAAACCATACGAAGCTCGTACGGCCATTGTCGAATCCTGAACCAGAGCAAAAACCACTGAAAGTTGTGCGGATTTCGGTAACCGACGCTGATGCTACCGACTCATCCAGCGACGAAGAAGGCGGCAACGGCAGAAGACAGAGAGTGAGGAAGTTTGTTAATGAGATTACAATAGAGGCTAGCGGTAGCGAAAACGACGCCTTGTGGAGAAGCAGGACGTCGAGGAGCTGCCGGAGAAAGACTTCCGGTGGTAAATCGAGGAGGATTGCTCCGGCGAGACAACAGCCGGTGAAGGGTCGTACAGCCGAGACAGGGAAGAAATTCAGAGGAGTGAGACAAAGACCCTGGGGAAAGTGGGCGGCGGAGATCAGAGACCCTCTGCGACGTGTACGGTTATGGTTAGGCACTTACGATACGGCAGAAGAAGCTGCAATGGTCTACGACAACGCGGCTATCCAACTGCGTGGACCTGACGCGCTCACAAATTTCACAACTCCTGCTCCTCCTCAACCGCCGGCGAGTTTGCCCCAGCCTAGTAAACCGGCGGTTAGCTCCGGTTACAACTCAGGCAACGAGTCTCATAACAACAACACTATTTCTTCCCCAAAATCAGTCCTCAGATTTCCCTCGTCTTCCTCCAGCGAAGAGGCGGAGTCACAAAGCGCCATTTTCAAGAAAGAAGGCCGAGAAATCGAAAACGAAACCCGAGACATCAAAGAAGAATCCACCGTATCCGAGAACTTCTCGGGGTTATCGGACTATACTTCAATGGACACTCTCTTTTCCAACGATATCAATATGTTTGACTTTCAGAGTTCGATGCGCAACATTTTCGACGAAACAAGTACGGAGGAGGGATTCTTGAATGACGATTTCGGAGACATGTTTGCAGATTTCGATTTCAGTTTCGGTTACGGTTACCCAACTTGGAATGCCGACGATCATTTTCAAGATATCGGAGATTTATTCGAGTCGGACCCTCTTTTAGCTATTTAAAACGGTTTTCTTTTCTCATCCCGGCTTTGCCGATGTACCGGCTAAAGTTTTGTATCGCCAGGAGAGAAAATATCGGTTAAGTTTTAGCTTTCAGTGTTTTTTTTTGGAAATTTTGTTTAAATTAATGTGTGGAAATGAATAGTTTAAGGAAACAAAATGAAATGCCCGTCACGGTAACGGTGACGGTGGAGTTTTTCTTTTTAATTCTATTGTTTATGCTACGTGGAATGTGCAAGTTGATGTTTAATGTTTGTGAAGTCACGTGTTGAGCGCACGTGACAGGAAATCATACCAAAAATTAAGAAATATTAAATAAATGAAAATGTGGGTTTAAAATTTTATTTGTATTAGTAAGTCCAGAAGTACACGTGCAGGGGACATGGCCGGTAACAATAAAAAACAGGCTTCAGTAAGAAGCTATATATATATGCATTATTACAATAACTTATGACAAATACGACTAAAGTTTTTAGTAATAAAATATCAATGCTGGCAAATTGGCAATAGTTTAGCATAAACTTTAATTAGGGAGTTTGAATTCCACAACAATTTATTTCTCTAGTAGAGTATTTATATTTACATTACTGTCGGTTGAAATTTTTATTTTTGGTAACTGGTAAGTCAAGATTATAATTAAGGACACTGGAAGGTTTTCATTTGATTTCAATAGCTTTTGCGTATTCTTTGTGAAATGAAATTACAAAATCTGATTTGATTCGAGATGTGATGGGAAATTGGACAATCACTGAAATGATGGCAAGAGTAGCTAGAGGTGGCTTCACATAGATAAATAAATGAAAGTTGTTTCTTGACATTCTAGTAACAAATATTTGTACTCCGTAGCATTATTGAAACGATGACTTCATTTGTTATGTTAGATAGTGTATGCTTGCAACACATCTCCAGCAAAGTTTGAGGTTCCAAATTAAAATCTCGCAACATACAAACAACTTGATGGATGTAAAAATTATTTCATTTCACCATCTGATTGGTGTTTCTTAAAATTTTTCCTTATTAACTTATCACTTATAAGATATTTTTTTCTAAAATAAGACCTCGTCTGTTTTCAGGAAAATATTTTTCGAATTTTCCTGCTTTTATTTGATTCAGAAAATAAGTCAAAATAAAATATTGTGCAAATCACCATGAAAATGTAGTGTAAATAATGGAAAATGTTTTCTCATAAAAAAGATAGGAAAACATTTTCCTTTACTTTTCTATTTCATCTCCTCCACTATTCCCACCTTCACTTCTTTCACCCGGACCAACATATCCATCACTGTCTCCATCCCGCTACCGCCACCATCACCATCTCCACCTCCACTCGAACACCACAACTTCCTTCACCACCACCACCACCACCACCACTACTATTTCTTCCACTCACATAAACACATTCATCACTTCCTCCACCCTATTATCATCATCACAACCACCACCACCGCCTCCTTCATTCGACGCCGCCACCACCACCCACACCAACACACCCACTTCTTCCTCAACATTGCTACTGTCACCACCACCACCTCATCCACCTCGCCATCACCACTTTCTCTACCTATATTACCACCACTTCCTCCACCACTTCATCACCACTACCTCCACCGTCACCATCAAATTCAATGCATCCATCTACATTTATTTTTATATAAAATGTAATTTATAATTAATATAATTTAATTTTTATATAATAATTATTATGCTCTATTTCACATATTTTACAATATAATATATATGAGAATTACTATATTGACACCAGCTTGATTGACACCCGTTTACACTTTACAATCTCCACCCTTCATCTTTGGGTAGTTAGATTTCTACCATAAGACGAAAACAAGATGGAGGATGAGGATTTCATAGTGTCAAAGGATGTCAATAAAGAATTACTATGATTTTGTATAGTTAAATTTGTGGTTAGAAAATATTTTTCAGAATTGTAAACGAACATCAGAAAATATTTTATAGTGATGTAGCCAAACATAGGAAAATATTTTATTTTCCAGTATTTTCCCTTGTACAACATTTTCCCTTGCGCAATATTTTTCTGCAAACAAACGGGACGTAAGTGATAACTTGGAAAATAATTCCTAATCAGTATAAGATTCCGATAATTTTTTTTACAAGTAAGAAACTCATTTTATTTAGGATACAACTCTATCCTAATAAAGGAGACAAAGCCAAATCAGGCAAGACGGTCCATATGTAACCACAATCCATAATCCTAATCTATTTATGACAATATAAATGCCTATATAAGGGTTTCAACACCTCAGAATGATATCTAATTCGAATTCCCCGCTGCTTTTTTTATATATGTTGTTAACTTAAACATCGAGGAGGTTACACTGCTAGCCCCTCTTACCATATTTTGCTTGTAGGTGCAATTTTGATCAAGGCAACCTATCATTCTATTCTATTCTATTCTAAAGATTGGAACATCAATCTGGTAATTTTCTCTAATCTTTCAGCAAGTATAACTTACTTTCAACTTATATCTAATTTTAACTTTGAAGTTAAAGAAAAGCAATTAGAAGCATTTCATAGTCCAAATTTAAGTTAGTATATTCTTATAGACATATTTCACGAAATAAATTAAAAAG
Source organism: Euphorbia schlechtendalii (assembly GCA_949673415.1). Taxonomy (NCBI): domain Eukaryota; kingdom Viridiplantae; phylum Streptophyta; class Magnoliopsida; order Malpighiales; family Euphorbiaceae; genus Euphorbia; species Euphorbia schlechtendalii. The sequence goes on along the minus strand of CATIWQ010266823.1, from coordinate 4,414 downwards.
TAACGTGAGAAACACATCCAAAATTGTTTCGTTAGAAAGTTGATCATTTATTTAAAATGGACGTTAAAATACTAGGTTAGTAGAAGTCAAACACGATATACTTATGAAAGGACAGCTTATAAGCCTTTTTCTAAACTTATAAGTCGATTTAGAGTTTTATTTTTAACTTAGCAGTAGCTTTTAAGCTAAAATTTATAAGTTGGTATTTTGAGTTGATTTTAAATAACTTATTATCATTTTTTTAAAATTAATTGCACGAATGTACTTACATCATATACAAAGTAAAAACATCACCTCAACCTTTACGCAACTACTTATAAGAGCAAATACCTAGTCCTGTTTTCATTTCTTAAATCCTCATTTTGCAGTATCCACAATGATTTTTTCATTTATGTTTCTCATATTTCAATTTCCCAATAAGATTCCCTTAAAATAGTTATCATTTCAATTTTTACACATAAGAACTAATAAAATAACCAGACAAATAATAATATAACTACATTAATTTCTCAAAATGGAGATCCCCGTATATGAAAATCCTCATTTTCCAATAATCGAAATATATGAGAAATGATTGGATTATCATATGCTTTATATTCATTTCTTATTTTATCAAATTCCCAATTACGTGAGATGGTTGGATTCGCTCTAACCACTTAGTTAACTGAGGAAAGGACTAATGTATTTGTTTATTTTTTTATATGAAAAAAGATGAAAAGATGTTTTCTTTATGTCATTATTTTCCATTTAACAATTTTTTAAATTCTTTATCCACCGCTTATAAATTTAATTTTAACTTTAGAAGATATGTCATTGCTTATTTTTTAACTGCTAATAAATATAAAATAGCTTAAAAACATCATCAATAGAAGTGTTTTTTTATATTATACTTAATACTACCTTCGGTGTTGAAAGATTGTCGTTTTAATCAAAATTTTATTTTTTCTTTTGTTTGTTATTCTCACATATCAATGTAACATTCAATACTTTTTTCCTAATTTACCCTTGTAATTAAGATAATAATTAAGAATATAGAGAATTTTATGATAAAGTAAAAGAGATAAATTAGTCATTTTAATAGAGTAATAAATATTTTATTATCTTGATAAAAATTTTAAAACAACAATCTTTTGGCACGTAGTAACTCATAAGCTAAATTTATAAGTTAATTTTCAGTTTACTTTTAAGCAATTTATAATCATTTTTTTCAAAAAAATATATGTGTAAATGCTTATATTAAATACAAATTAAAAATCTCACTCCGCCGGCACACCTTTATGTAATAACTATACCACTTAGTTAAGTAAGGAAAAGACAAGTATATTTTTATAAATTATGGCTTAGTCATTTAATTTTCTGCATCATATAATTTATTTATCGACCATACTAGCACCCGTTAAACCTTTACTATATTTTTTTATGACATAAACCACAAATATGTGCTTATAATACAGAAAATACATCCATGTATTTGCATGGTATTTTTCATTTGCATAGTATTTTAATTCTTATGTTTATGTTATATAATTTTGCAACTACTGTTATATTATATGCACTGTTATTCTTGATTCTAATTTATACCATTAATTTAAAGGTGGTAATGGATAAAGTTTCAACTATTTTTCAAAACAAAGTAAACATGATATATTTAATATTTGGAAATAAATACTTTACTAGTATTTGTATATAAACAATATATTTGGCTTTCTTTTCTTAAAAAAACATTGGGAGACGAAATGGAACTATAAACGTGGCATGATGTGAAAATAAAGAAGAGATGAGTAAGGCATGGGTATAGTTATGGAGTTTAAAAGTATTGAAATGGAAGAGGAGTATTAAAGTATTGAAATAGAAGAAGAGTGAAAGAGAAGAGTACTTACTGATATAATATTAATTATTAAAAGAAGCATTTATCAAAATAATGAAAAAGTGGGCAAATTTAAAGCGGTAGAAGATAAGTTTGAGAGAGTCTTTAGGTGATAAAGCAAAAAATAAATAAAATAAAATTACACAAGTTTCGGTTCCTCCCATGCCAACACATCTCTACTTCTTATTGCTTTAACTACTTACTATTTTTTGAATGTTTCACTTTCTCCATCCCCTAATTTTCGTAATAGCTGACCTAAAGACGGTAAAAGGTGACCATCTACTTTTTATACGTGGTTGTAGAGTTAGTAGTAAGGTTAAATCATGTCAAATTTCGTAAAAGTTTTATATAAATATCAACACAAATCCGCTGCTGTCTACATTATCAAATCTTGGGTTGAGATTGAACTTGCAATGTTATTCTTAGGTCCACTCAATTGTTCATCAATATTGAAATTAGAATGACTGTGTGGAAAGAGAACTAAATGAAACAATTTTATAAAAATAAAGTTTATATTATATACATATATAAAAGCATGGATCCTTAAATGTGAAATGGAGAAATTTGAACAGTAGAAAACGAAAAGATGGCAATAATTATGTCTCTTGACATATTAATTTGATTTTGGAAACATATGCAATCATCACTTAAGCCAGAACGCCACTTCTACGCATTCTTCCTACTATTTCTTGTTTTTGTTCCCTTTGTCTTTACCTATTATTTTTATACATTAATACCAATATTTTTGCATTATGTTGAATTTCTTTTTGTGTAATTTTTTTTTTTGTTTTTTACCAGTTAGTACTACTTACTACTATCTAAGTTAAGTTTACAAGATATGGCCATAAAATGTTACACTCTGGTTGACAATACTCAATACTATATTCACCAATTTAACAATCTAAAATATTTAAACTATCTATTGTTGTAATTAAAATATGTTAATGATTAAATATTTCATATGTTGTAATGTAGAAAGATATGCACAACATAAATTATAGTTGATGATAATTAAGTTGCTAATTGTTGTTTTGCATACATTTGTTTGACTTGATAATAATAATAATAATGTGAAAAAAGGTTATTTTAAGAAATTCGCAAATTAAAGTATAACTAGAGTATGTTTTATAGCAAATTTTATAGTGAGTTTGCTAAAATTAAAATCTCCATTACTTTATCTTTTATCACTATTAGATCAATGATGTGATGATCATTCAATGATGATAAGATGCAAAGTATGAACAAAGTTCACCATAGCTCACAGACAAATTCTATGATGATTTTGTTAAAAAGAAAATATCTATTACTTTACCTTTTATCACCATTGAATCAATGATATGATGATTGATTTTAATATAATAAAAATTTAAATAAAATTTACTTTATCAAAAATAAAATTACCATAACCTACGATCTCACATCATTTTTTATGCATTAATTGAATGGACATTATATTGGAAAAAGTTCTAATTATAGTTGAGCTACCCAATATATGGCCCAATTACATTGTTTTTAGACTAATCAAAACGGGTTTGATGGACTTTTATTGTTGGAAGTTGCAATACCTTGTAATGATGATTGTAGCCGTTGACTATATAGAAGTGTTTGACTTTTTTTAAAAACATCTTTAATAGCTTATCTATTACTTAAATTTTTTTAATACATAGGAAGGAATAGATAATTAATTTGAAAATGCATCTTTAGTAACTTGTCTAGCCCATCTTCCTTATGTGATGTGATATCCATGCACTATGCCATAGATAACCTGTCGCAACCAGAACAGCTGGTGTTGCATTGAAGTATTGCGATTTTTTAAGGAAAAAAGGATTTTTCGAAACACATTTTGAGAAGTGTTGCAAAAGTGTTGCAACAGATCTGTTTGTAGATTGAATACACTTTTATCGCAACACTTTCAGTCTAACCGTTATGAAAAACACTATGAACGTTGAAAATTTAACGGGCGGGAAATCTATTGCTTAGTTTTTTACGGAAAAAAATAATAAAAAATAAAAAATAAAAATTTTACTCAAAAATTATATATCACTCACCTCCCTCTCCTCTCCCTCACTTAGATCTTATCTCTGTCAAAACCCTAAATCCCCTAAGTTCATCAATTCCTCTTCCAATTTCGGTCAATTCTTCTCGAAATTTAAACCTGCTACAGTGGCTTCCATTGGTCGAAAAAGCTTTTCTGCTCTTCATATCTGCCTTCTACGCACCTCACTTCTCCGCCTCCCCTATCTCGCCAGGTAAAATTTTGCTTCCCTTTCTCCCTAGCTCTCAATCTTGCTTTTCAGATTCATGACTGCTTTTCCAGTTTATTCTGATATTCAGTTTCGATTGCTTAGGCGGTTGACGTCTTGAATTTTAATTTTCTGTGTTGTTTGCATATTAGTTTGAATGAATTGAAATTGATGCTGAGAAAACTGACTGCGATCTCATTTTCTTCTGTTTTTTTAGCTTCATTTCGTTGTTTGGGAATTGCGATTGGTATTTATAGTGATTTTCTGAATGTATGTGATAGATATTACTTTTCAGAGCTTCTCC
>CATIWQ010266817.1:0-12407 GCA_949673415.1 Euphorbia schlechtendalii | reverse complement strand
ACTTTATACCCTTTTTATATTTGGTATAACATGTATTATATTTTATTTATTTTGTTGTCGTAATGGTTTTGCTCTACTTTAGTTTTGGTATAATCGACTTTATACCTTTTTATTTTGGTATAATATGTATTATACATGTTTGTTTTGTTGTTATAAGTTGTATAATGGATTTTATACATTTTTTCTATTTCGTATAATTTTTGTAGGTTGTTCGATGGTTTTTTTGGTAATTTAACTTCAGTATAATAAAATTTGTACAATTTTTCTATTTAGTATAATATGTATTATACTTGTTTTTTATTGATTGCATTTTTCTTATTTGGTTTTTTATTTATTTTAATGTTATTTAAATGTGCAGTGTGGTATAATATGTATTATACCAATTTTATATTTGGTATAGTATGTATTATACCTCTTTATTTTGATGTTGTAGTCCATTATGGTGTTATTCAATAATTTTACTGCTAATTCATCTTTGTATTATACCTCTTTTTTGCTCTTGTATTAGTTTTGCTGTAAATTAAGTTTGCTCTTGTTACTTATAAATACATTATACTTGTTGTTTTCTTGTTGTAATTGTTCATATTATTCTTTTTTTAATCTATTAATGATATTTATATGTGTTCTGTTGTTATTTAACTTTGATATAATATGTTTTATACCTTTTTTTTGTATTTGGTATAATGTGTATTATGCTTCGTTATTATGTTATTGTAATTTTTTTTTTGTTCATTCTGTTTTTGTAAAGGTTTTTGTCGGACAAGATAATGATAAATTTAGCTTTGTGTATTTAGCTTTGATCAATTATACCTTTTTTTAGTTTTGGTATAATATCATACATGTTTTTGTTGCTTATAAATTATATTATACTTGTTGTTTTCTTGTTGTAATTGTTCATATTCTTTTTTCTAATCTAGTATTGATATTTATATGTGTTTTGTTGTAAATGTTCATATTCTTGTTGTAATTTAGTTTTGGTATAATAAACTTTGTACATTTTTTCTAATTGGTGTAATATGTATTATACATGTTTGTCCCCTTAATTAGACCTACTGCCCCTCTGAGCTTTTGAAAGATTCTCGCTACACCTTCAACTTGCAAAAAGTACGCCAGTTTGCTCCTAAATTCCACGTGTGAACTTCTGATTGGGATGAAAATCAGAAGAATGACATTGAAAAGTGAAATCAACTAGAAGCTAACATGTGACATTTAGGGGGAAAACTGTTGAACTTTTTGCAATTTGAAAGGGTAACTGAGACCTTTTCATGGGGCAGTAGGTGATTTAGGCCATGTATACAATGTTACTTTGTTTCTTCTCTCTCTGCTCTTCAGTCTTTACTATAATGTTTTATCTTGAGTGATTGTAATACTTTTTTTTGGTGGATGAATAGGGTCATTGATATTTTTTGTTCATCCAAACCCAAATTACATGATAATTGGATATAAAATTCTCATTATTTATTTATGTTTTTGAAGTATTCCTTCTTCTTGATGGTCAGGTTGGTATGATGTCCGCTTGTGGTCATACTAGCTTGTTAGATAAGGGAACTGAATATTTTTATTTAATGTATCCAGAATATGGTATAATAGCAAATACACAACATTATAAGTAGTTTCGTTGTTCTCTTTCCCTTCTTTTGCATGTTTGATTTTTGATTTAAAGTTTTCGTGCAAGCTAATTTTTTGCTTTATGTAATTTTGTATAAATAAAAATGTTTGTTAGTTTTGAGTGTTATAATGTATCAGATCCCTTATCTAACTTGTATTCTTCATTGTTTAAGGGTAACGTTTCTACATCAATATTTGAAAGGGGCAAAAGAAATGGCTGCATCAAAGGAGCTTAAATTTGAAATCTTAATTTTGCTTTATGTCAAGACTCTGCTGAGGCTAAGAAGTGTTTATCAAAGACCATTGCTTTTGTTGTTGTAATGGTTTTGGTGTAATTTAGTTTTAGTATAATACACATTATACGTTATTTCTATTTGATATAATATGTATTATACCTGTTTATTTTGGTGTTGTAGATTGTATAATAGACTTTATATGTTTTTTATGTTTGGTATAATATGTATTATACCTTTTTGTTTATTGTTGTAATGGTTTTGTTGTAATTTTGCTTTGTTATAATAGACTTTATACCTTTTTATGTTCTTATATAATATGTATTATACCTATTTAGTTACAGATATAAATCTTGTTGGCTATTTTGTATATTTTTTCGAGGTGGTATAATGTGTATTATACGAGTTTGCGTTTTCGTATAATCTTCATTATACTATTTTTTTAGTGTAATTACAATCTCAACAAGATTCCTACCGACAACAACATTTAATAACGACTTCTTTAGCTCACCAACCATCAAATGATCATCAAACTTAGGTTCAACCTTGTATAACACATGTTTAAAACTAGTTATACCTATATGAAACTGGTATAATCAATGAAACAATTGTAGAAAATTGTTTTACTGATATAAAACTTGTACGAAAATTAAGCGATACAAGTAGAACTAAGACCTTCAAAGGTAAAATTGATGTAAGTATATATAAAATTGTTATAAAATGGTATAAAGATGAAGATAAAACGATGAAGCTAGATATAACATCATAAACTCAATTGAAAGGCAGAAGTTAGAGCTTGCGATGATATAATGGAAAAGAAAATGTCGAGTCATTTTGACTAGCTAAGTCTTATTGCTCTAAACGAGTGAGAGATAGTACAAAGCAAATGCCGAGTCATTCCACTCTTTCTCTGATCGGATCAAATGAAACAGTTATTTGTAGAGCACTTAATACACCAATTACAGACTTGTCTTGATCTTCAAGAGCCAAACTGAAAATGGTGCCACTAGCATGTTCTTGTGCTGCAACACTTGAAAGCGCAAATGGTAGTTTCCACTATCATAGCTCATAGGAGAGGGCAAGAATACATTCTTTTCGCAGAATAATCGATACCATCCAACTCCATAATAAGCACACCAAATCAATGAAATCATCCCATCCATATATAAAAAGAATAAGCAAATGAAGGTAATTGTGTAAATAAAAGTAATTCTCAAGGTCGACTACACAGGTGATAAACATTAGCTCCAAAATATGCTCAACTGAGAGAAATACTAGACACAACTGTATTGCAAAAACAATTATATTTATCCACAAAATGCAAACAACAATTAGACAATTGAAAGGATAAAAGATTGATTGGAAACATCTATAAAACACAACAGTTATGCACCATAATTAACTGAATCATCAGAATTTAATACAGGTTGACCTAAAAGCAATGAGAACAAAAATTTTTTTTGAAGTAAGAGAAAACTCAGTACACAAGAAGCAACAATGCCTAGTTTTTTTACATTAAATTTAAATAATTATTAAGTTTACAATTACCTTAACAACAATGAAGTTTCAATCATATGGAAGCAACAATTAAAAAATGAACAACATGACTCTACTCAATACAAATGTATCATCGTTTATTGAACCATCAACTGAGGGTAATCTATAGAGGTTCACCCAAAAACAACAAAAAATTATACTCGTGATGTCTACGAGAACCCAATTCACAAGAGGCAACAACACTCTGCTTTTTTACTTGAGGATAGTTGTTATTTGGGCATGCTATTTACAATTCTAAATTCAAATCATTCCAATTACTTAGATTCATAATCACAACCATCTTCATTTTCTACTAAAACTCTAGGAAATTTCCTATATTAAACTCATTCAGAGCCTAAAGCACAAATTACAAAAAGATTCGAATTGAAATTTGTCAATTCATCTAATAATTCAAGAAGGGGTTCTGGATATTTTTCTCAAACTAAAAATGTATTTTCCACAAAATTGAATGTGAAACCAAAAGTATGTGAGGACCTTTCTAATGGTTCCAGTGACTGCACTTGAAGCATTTATGTCTTCAGTAAACAAGGGAAAAAATGCTACACAAATATGAAATTACAAATTCTGAAACAATTACACACTTAGACAATTAGCAACTCAAATAAGGAAATCTCAGGTTTAAGTGAATAGTTCCCTCCTAATGATTAAGGACTCAGTCAGATGCAAGTTAGATAATGATAAGAAGAAAGGTAAACATACATGAACTAATATCAGTAAAAATAGAAATTTGCAGAACCTGATGCATCAATTCATCATATTAAGTAACATAATTGATTTAGAATCCAGTTATATGGAAAAGCTCAAATAAGTAGGTATAACTGAAATCAAAATCATAATCTGAAGCATCATATTAGGTTTAATTAAAATCGGATTTAGAATCAAAACTCGAATTAGGTTTAGAATCAAAATTTACTTGTTATGGCTTGAATTTTTGTTTCTGCTGATAGAAATAAAAGTATAATAGTAGTAATTAAAGTAATCATTGATCAGAATGTTGATTTTGACAAATCATTGAGGAGAGAAAGACGGTTTGTAGAAATTGAATGACGAAGGAATTGAGAATCTATGGTTGAGGGTCTCTGGTTATAACACATCACGTATGATTAAAAAATAGATCTAGTTTTATGGGCCTTTTAAATTAGGTTCTGTGACCCTAAATTATAAAAGTTTTTTCCTACCTTTGTGAAAAAAGCCCAATAATAAGAGCATTTCAAATAGATGCATTTGCCCGATATAGAAAAAAATGACTTAGCTCATCAATACACTATGAATGCTTATAATTAGAAGAAAAGAATAGGGGAGAGCATTAATCGGTTCGGTCCAAGAACCAAACCGAACTAAATAAACCAAAAATCAAATAACAGAAAAATTAGGAACCTAATACCGAACCTAATAGATTTTGGTTCAGTCCGGACCGAACCTAAATATTTAGATTTGGTTCGGTTCCATATGAAACCAAATTGCATTTCCATAAAAAAAATTTAACTATTTTTTTGGATAGCAAAGTTAAAAAAGTAATAATTATTTTTATGTTAAAGAATTAACTATTGTTTGAGAAAACAAAATTAAATTTAACGATTATTATAATAAGAAATTAAACAAACATATAAGGAATGAACACAACCACTAACTTACAAAACTATTTTTCCATCTCAATAACCTACCATATAAGATATAAAAAAATTGTATTATGAAATCTTGAAAAAAATAAAACGTGAATGAACCGTAAAAGTAGAAAAGAATCTTAATTTTTTTTAATTAGATTAATTAGGTTCGATTCTCGGTTTATTTGATTTTTTTTCTCAAAACCGAGAACCGAACCTAAAATCAAATTACCAAAATATTAGAACCAAGAACCGAGCCTAATTAATTCGATTCGATCCGATCCGATCCGATCCTCAAATTATATTTTAGATTTCTCACTCTCCTTGGAAAAGAATAGCTTCCATGGTTGACTCGAGAAAATAAAAGAAAAACTGCGGGGAGGCCATACAAAATTGACCGTTTACGTTATTAATAATAATTCAGTATGAGCCACTAGGCGCAGACGTGGTAGTTGAATTTCATAACAGTCAAACGATGGTTTCCGCTTCTGCAAGTGGTTTAAGTATCTTCAAACCCAAGACCATACTTCCACCTCTCTTCTCCTACTACACCAAAACCCCTCTTTTTCGACCTCTTTCTGTGTTTTCTTCTTCAATCATGTCTTATCACAAGGAGCTCGCTGCTGCTAAGAAGGCTGCCTCTCTCTCTTCCCGCCTCTGCCAGGCATCTCTCTCTCTCTCTCTTCATTTTCTTCTAGATCGGATCTCCAGCATTTGATTTTTTTTCTCAATATTCCATCTTTTATGTACAATTTTGATATTTCTTGCTTTTGTTCGTGTTCCCTTATTGATGGAAGTTTCATTTTCTTAATTTGATTGCCAATGCTTTCCTCTTCTCAACCAGTTGAATTTCAACGGGTTAATCACAGTCACGATATTCGAATTTCATATTTTTTTTGTAAATACATTAATTTATTTAGTCACAAGGTAGCTACATAGCACCGTAATTGGATCTGTTTCCTACTAATTCGCGCCTTTACCGTCTATGAAAGCTAGGCCAATCCCTTAAAAGTCTTCAAGTCTTGCAATTATACTGTAGACGTGCTTAGTTGGACGCTAGAATTTAGGGTTTCTATTTGATAAATATCCAGGGGTTAGGTTTATAATCATTCAAAAAATTGAGGTTCATAAGTTGATATTTTGTGCAATACTACTGTTATATATCAAAGAAAAGAAATCCATCCTCATGTGTTGCTGGTATTTTTAATGAAATTTGAAACAAATCTTTTGTTTATTCCTAGTTAAATTATCCACGAAATATTGCCGATTAGTGCAGTTATGTTGAGTGTTTAAAATGATTTGTACTATTAGATAGATTATCCAAGTTGGTTTGCATTTTACACACTAATGATAAATCAATATTAAGTGTTATCTTCATCTTTATTTATTTGAATTATCACTTTATTTTTTCATTCAATTAAATGTGAAGGCTTGTGTTACATATTTCATATTAGGCCAATACCAATAACTGAAATTCTATTCTGCAGAAGGTGCAAAAGGAGCTATTGCAATCAGATGTCCAATCAAAATCAGATAAAAGTCCTGTTACAGTGGCTGATTATGGTTTGTTGTCAACGATTCTTATGCATCAAATTCTTTTGGTTATCTGCATGATTCTTAATTCATTATAATATTCATTTAGGATTAGACTGCCATAGATGCAATAGCTCCTGCACTAGCAGAATGATTTGAAACTATTGGGTGGATTTATCTTCGATAATGGATTCAGCAGATGAGCACCATTATCATTTAAAATGAATAAATTATTTATAAAACTACCTTGTTTTGGATATTTTCTTTGTCCTTGCAGTTTTGTAGATATGGTTGTTTTTTTCATTTAACTGCGTAATTCTTGGAGATGATTGGCACCCTGTTAATTAGTCTATTTAATTTCCTCTTCCATGCGCTAAAGAGATTTAATTTTGATATTTGCATTTTAATGGTTTTATAGAAATATAAATGAAAGCTCTCATAAGTAACTCATTACGTATTATTTGTGGGATGATTTGCTTTCCCCGATATAATACTGTACTTTTGGAGATCACTTATATTGATTCCATATTGCCTTTTAAGTTGGAAATACGTGAGAAAACAGATGAAGAAAACAATGACGTGCTGGCACATAAAAGCTTAATTCCCATTTTTCCTTCTGTATCATCTTGCAAGCTTTCTTCTAACCTTTTATATGGGTTTTTCTAGGCATTCCATCTGGTTAAGGCTCCGCTTTCCAAAAAAAATACAGTTAACATGTTGACTAATTAATCAGGATTCAGTTATTAATTCTGTATATACTTATACCAGAAACAATTGCTAATTTAGCAATTATTTCTCTAAAAGTTCTATGATGATTATTAATATCTTATTAGTAAATAGTTTTTTAACCTTTAAATGTAAGTAATGACAAGTTGCATGGTTTTTAGATATCCATTATAATATTAATTTGAATCACTCAACTTGGCTTGTTCTGCTAATACTTTGACTTGTTCATATAAGAAGAGTATTGAGGGACATAGTCTTAGACCCATTTTCTTCTTTATACTTATCTTGCAAGTTAACTTGTTACGTAAATATTATATCTCTTGGACATATTTAATGCATTGTCATGCTTCTTTTAGATATGCACATATCTCATATGCCACCTTTTTTAATGTCTGAATCCAGGCTCACAAGCACTAATTAGTTTTGTGCTACAAAAGGAATTTCCATCTGAACCATTTTCATTGGTAGCTGAGGAGGTATATTGAATGTACTGTGGATTATTTCTAATATATTCTGTATGATTCTTCAACTTACTATAAGAAACTTAATGTGCCTGCAATTTTTTTATGAATATGTCTAGGATGCAGGTGATCTTCGCAAAGATGATGCACGGGAAACTCTAGAACGCATTACAAAACTTGTCAATGAAACTCTAGCTTCTGATGGATCATATGGTGTCTCAACTTTAACCACTGAAGATGTGCTCAAAGCTATTGACTCTGGCAAATCAGAAGGTGGTTCACATGGAAGGCATTGGGTCTTGGACCCCATAGATGGAACTAAAGGGTGAGCTAAAAACTTGAATATATTTTGCATTTTGCAATTTGAGGCGATGGATACTAATAAAGAAACAAAACTTTGTAACACAAAAAAAGAGAAACAAAACTAGTATTGATGAACTATAAGAGCAATAACTGAAATTAGTACATAAATAAGCTAAAGATAATGATAATGAACAAAGAACACCCATTGCTTCCACAGGGTATGCCCCTTCTAAGGCTCAGAACCTACTAAACAATGACCCCAAAAGCAACCCTCTACTCCACTTAATACTTGTATAATCTCCTGAGAGACCTTAAAAAGGATCTCCTTATTTATATTTCTAAACTGCCCTTTACTCTTAACCCAACTCTGTCATAGTCCTTCATGATGCACTTAAATGAGTTAGTAAAATTGGACAAAATATTTTGCCTTTTCTTTCTACAATTTAGAACAATTCATGGTTTATAAAATAAAAATTTTAAGCACATATAATTTTTGTGTCTGCTTTAACACTTCCCTGTCGCTGCTTGTTTATTTTGTAATATGGTTTCCCCATTGAGCAGAAATACATTGCCTAAACTGCATGCTTGCTTCTTTTAGTAAGATGGCAATACAATGGACTAAGCACCATTTTGTGGAACAATTTGAAATATTTACCCTTCTATGTGTTTTATAAGTAGTTTGCTGTAGTTTTCGATGTTGGAATTGAGTTTTGACCCATAGAATCTGATAGTCTTAAGAGTGGACTCCCCGGATCCAATGGTTTTGGAATTGGAATGTCTGAAAGAAAGTATCCGACCTTATTAAACTCGTATGGCAGTTGTCTGACATTTACAATGTCGGGCTTAAATCACCACAACTTTCATATAAACCCTACTTTCCCAGCCAAATCTGCTACATAATTCCTGCATATATTTCTTATTTCCTGCCCAACGAAGCTGTATATTTCCTTCCTTCGTTTCTCAAGCATTTGCTCACAACACAAGCTTTTTGTTCTGTAAAATCTTCTATAGAACTTGCAAAATAAAAGTAAGCTTTTTCTTTCAAATTTTGCTTTCAATTATATCATTTTCTGAATTTGAGCTATGTTGATGCAGCACAACCCTTTTTTTTTTCTGTAAAATCAGCTTTAATAAAATTTATCTCGCTTTCACTTCTGTGGGAATATTCCCTGCAAAAAGGCAGGGACTCCAAATTTATGACCATTGGACAGCCCCTTGTCAGCTTCTTTGACTCTCAGACCTCTGTGGGTCAAATAAAAATGTTAAGTCCATTTTTAAGTAATCGTACTCCTAGGAAACTACCGCAAACCAGTAAAAATGTTTCAAAATGCATAGATAGGTAAATAGTTTCAAATAGTGGCATATTTATGTGCTTAACACAAATACAATTCGTATTGGAAGTAATTTCATTTCATACCGTGCATTTTGCACTTCAATGTCATGATTCTTCTTCATCATCTTCATTATCATACATCAGTAACATAACAAACTGTATGAATATTGCCTGTGTATTTAAGGCAACCCAAAAAGTAAAATTAATCTTACTTATTGGAATATCTTCGGCTACGTAAATTTTATTAGCTTAGCACGAGCAGGATGGTGCCCTCTATGAGTGTTTAGAATGTTGTTGTCTTGTTTGAGTTTAGACATGTCTTGGCCATTTAGAAGCTGAAGTGGAAGATTCATAGGGCAGAACAATTCGATTTGCAGCTTGAAAGAGTTTCTATTATTGATGGATTATGAACATTTTGTTGGAGTAAGTGTTTCATATTTCTATGCATATGTTGTGTGTGCTCATGCTTTAACCTCCCTGTAATGAATGGGGTATGCTAAATAAAATGTGAAACAGGTTTGTAAGAGGAGATCAATATGCAATTGCCTTAGCATTATTAGATGAAGGGAAAGTGGTAGTGGGTGTGTTGGGGTGTCCGAATCTTCCATTAGCATCCATTGCCAGCACCAATCAACATCCATCTCAAGTTGGCTGCCTTTTCTTTGCTCAAAGCGGTTCAGGAACATACATGCAAACACTTGATGATACTTCATGCGCAACAAAGGTTGATCCATCTACCGACTGTTTTGTTGTCTTTGAATTAGCGAGCATGCCAAGTTTACCTCTCTCTCTCTCTCTCTATTGTGCTTGTGCAGGTGCAAGTCAGTGCAATCGACAATCCTGAAGATGCGTCATTCTTTGAATCATACGAAGCAGCACATTCTATGCATGACTTATCTAGCTTGATTGCACAAGTATGTTTCTTTTTCTTTAGGCTTAATGCATTAGGGGCCCCCTAACTTGTCCCTAAATGCCGTTTTCCCCCTTGAACTTTCAAAAGTTCCAAATAATCCCCTGAACATGCAAAAAATGCACTAGTCTGCCCCCTCTCAAATGCCACGTGTCAGCTTCTGGTTGGTTTGACATTTCAAAAATGTCACTTTCCTGATTTTTCTCTCTCTGATCGCATTCTGGTATGTGTCTGGAGGGGGCAAATTGGTGCACCTTTTGCAAGTTCAGGGGGTTGTTTAAGAACTTTCGAAAGTTTAGGGGGAAATGGTGTTTGGGGACAAGTTCAGGGGGATCAGGATGTTTCAGCCTTTCTTTATAAAAAAAGAATTGTTCAGATGCTTCTTTATTTTGATATTCTCCCTCAAACTGAAATTGTGGGCAGAAACTCGGAGTAAAAGCAGCACCGGTAAGAATTGATAGCCAGGCAAAGTACGGGGCTCTATCAAGAGGAGATGGAGCGATATATCTGCGTTTCCCTCGAGAAGGCTATCGTGAAAAAATATGGGATCATGCTGCTGGATATATAGTTGTGACAGGTTTTTTTGTTTGTTTATTGGTTACTTAGAGTGCAGTTGAGGATTTCGTGTTAAAAGAAAGGCATTGTGTATTTGGTATGTGCAGAAGCAGGAGGTGTAGCAGCAGATGCTGCAGGGAAACCATTAGATTTTTCAAAAGGAAGATATTTGGATCTTGACGCCGGCATTGTTGTTACCAATCCAAAGTTGATGCCATTAGTTTTGAAGGCAGTTAGAGCATCTATTGAGGAGAAGGCTTCATCCTTGTGAATTCATTCTCGACTTTAAAATACTGATCATCTTTAAGACCTTGTTTCCTCACATCCTTGTATGTTTTTTTTAAAGCCACATTGTATTACGGGAATTTTTTTTATTTATGTATACAGAAGGATGATTGTCATGCTTTACCTTGTACACGTTTGATAAGTAGCATGTTTGCAAGTTGATGCAAAATATGGTGTTTTTGTATATTTGCCTGCCTTATATTCCTTTCTGGTTATATTTCCATGGTATCTTGTAGCCACTGTGTAGCTCCAGAATTTCTCTTCCATACCTTGTGATAATACTTTTCCCGGCTTTCCCTTTTATCAATATCTTTGAAAAAATGTATCTAGGGCATCACCTAGGCGGAAAGTATTGGACTAGACACCCTAGTCAGCCATTTATTAGGCAGAGAGCTAATACTGCTGGGGGGAAAAAATGACGAAAATTGTGAAAATAGTGCTTAGGTAGATATTTTTAAAACAAAAAAAAAAAAATAATTATTGTAAAAATAAAATAAAATTTAATGAAGAGAATTCGATTTCTCAAAATGTTGTTATGGCACATAATAACATTTTATCATGGCTCAACCAATTCTTGACACCGGGTATGAATTTTTAGCATGACTCGGTCTATTCTTATCAACTGATCCAAATTTTTCTGATCAAGTATTACAATGATAATTACGTGTGCAATAAAATACTAATTGGGTAACTCGATTAATACACTTATAAAAACAAAGATGATAAATATTAAATTCGATAATTAATCATTTTAAGATTTCTTATTCTTAAAAAAAAAGAATTTCTCAATTATGACATCTTTTTCGAAAAGTATTTCGCCCTAAGTTTTGACCCTGGACTTAAAAGGGTCAAAACTTTTCATTAAACGCTCGTTTGTTTCCAGGAAAATATTGTGCAGGAAAATATTTTCCGAATTTTCCTGCGATTGTTTGATTTGGAAAATAAGTCAAAGGAAAATATTGTGCAAATCAACATGAAAATGTAATGTAAACAATGGAAAATGCTTTCCCAAAAAAAGATGGGAAAACATTTTCCCTTACTTTCCTATTTCACCTCCTCCACTATTACCATCTTCACTTCTTCCACCCACACCAACATATCCATCACTATCTCCATCCCGCTATCGTCACCATCACCACCACCTCCTCCACCCACCGCCGCCACCACCTCCACCCGGACACCACCACTTCCTTCACTTCCAGCACCACCATTACTTCCGCCTACACCAAAACTCCCAACCCTTCCTCCATCTTATTATCTCCATCACTACCACCACCACCACCTCCTTCATTCGCCACC
>CATIWQ010266809.1:0-18026 GCA_949673415.1 Euphorbia schlechtendalii | reverse complement strand
TAAGTCAGCCCGCTAGATCTTTCAGTAGCATCAATAACCTCATTAAAGTCACCACAAATTACAACATTCTCCAATTGCAGAATAATCAAGCCTAATTCAGTCCACATATCACACCTTTCATTCCAATCCATCGAACCATATGACGCAATTACAAAGAAGTCTAAACTAGGCAAACGAATTGAATAATAATCCAACGCGAGGAAGATGCATAAAGAGAGCCTTGCAAGAGAATGTTATTCCAAGAAATGGCTAACCCACCCGATAAACCAGTAGAGCTAACACAATGAGAAGCAAAGTCATTATGCCCCCAAATTTTACATAAAACCGAATCCGTAACCGACTCAACTCTTGTATCAAGTAACACCAAAAAATTCAAATTATATTTACGGATACACGAGAGAATGAACCGTTGCTTCATGCTATTCAAAACACCTCCATGACAATTCCAACTAAAGAAAGATAAAGACATTAAATAATGTAAATAAAACCTTGAAGAGTGCCATCCTTTATACCTCGAGACGAGCCTCAATTGCGATCACTACCAAGGACTTTGAACTTTCTTTAAACAGTCCGAGCCTAAAACCATCAGTCCAAGTGAGAAGTGCTTCACTAGGTTGTTGAGAATTCGATTGAAGAAAAAGGTGGTTCATGTTCTGAGTATCTAAATCCCAAGAATAAGAAGAGGATGACATATGGGTGTCCGGAACTGTAGTAGAACTCGTCTCATGGGAAATGGCATCATGGAGAATAGCCCCTGCAGGTGTCGTGGAGGTTGAAGGAGGTATAGTTGCTGTAGTTGTTGCGGGGATAGCAGATACTGCCGCTGGAACCATTTCAATGGCAGTAGAAGGCTATGCTATTGTAGAATCATTTCCAGCTACCATAGTTCCTGAAATTGACTTAGTGGCATCTCCTGCTCTTGACTTATATTCATTTGAACTACCATTCCATCTAACACCCTCCGAGGTACCTTCAGAACTTAAATAATTTCTCCCAACTTCATCACAATTACGACACTCTATAAGCTGTCTAAAACTCCTCCAAGAGAGAGGTTGATAACCGAATCCATAGAACCAATAGGAATACTCATCATACAAGACACAACGTCTAGTATTTTCGGTTTAATAAAGTTATAATCAATCAATATAAGTTTACCAATCACCGCCACGACATTCTTGATCAAGCTTTCTGAAATAATTGTAGGTGGGATGCCAAAGAAATCTACAAAGCATAGGTGCTCAGACGGAATAAATTCCATCGAATAGGGAAAAGCTTCGAAAAATAAATCTTGCAAAGATAGCCAATCCCCTTCCATAAATTTGGACAATGCATCCTCGGAGAAGAATGAAACCACTACCAGGTTCCCGCCCACAGGAGCAACGAAATTCACGATAAAATTTCTGTTTCTGATCACGGTGAATAAGTTAGGAAGCAACAGAATATTTCTCACCTTAGCAAAACATGAAAGAGGAATCCATTTTGCTTTTTCCACTTTGCTGTTCAGTTTTAAGTCAAAACTCTTCGATGCTGGAGCAACAACCTCCACATATGAAAGCAAATCTCGCGGTGAATTCACAAAAACATGAGCCGGATTATCTACCACTTTTGGGGATGCCTTTGTAAAACCTGATCGGTTAGACGTAGGATGTCTATCATACTTAGCTACATATGCTCGTAGCTTAAATCCTCCAATAGCAATCGCGTTTAAAAGGGATAGCGTTTGATGAATAGGAATCGATCCTGCTAGGGTAAGAAAGCTGAAACATTAGTTACGTACATTCTTCTTCTTAGCTACATAAACTTGACCGATTACACCAAACTTTAAGAAAACAATCCTCATGACATCGCTGTCATGGGAAACCGGGAAACTATGGAAGTAAATTTTGACTGGTGCAACTTTCGGGGGGGTGTGAATCTGTTGATTGCTTAAACCATTGATTGGGTGTTTGGGAGATCAATTAGAGATAGAAGGCTGGTTGATGGGTTGAGGGACAGTGGAGGAACGAATACTGGTAGAGAGGTGGAGGGTAGGCTGACGGTGACGGTGGTGCAGGGGTTGGCTTCTCTCCATGCTGCTGCTATTAAGTTTTATCTAACCTGTGCGTAGTCGTTAGTGATAACCAAAGTGCTGTTTAGCCATGGGCAGTGGGGGAATTGCCATGTGTAAACTTTGGCATATAAACAAACACCTTTCGTGCAATATAAATTTTGAGATTTTTCCTATGAATCAAGCACATATCTGATAGTACTTTGAAGAGACTGTTGCAGTTGGAGCCCTCAAACTAGGTTCAATTGGTTAAAGTTCAATTTTTATGAATAATGGAGATTTTAGGGTTAATTAAAGTGTAGTCAATCCAGTTGCTGAATTATTCAACCTTTGAAGAGTCATTTGCCACATAGGATTTAAGGGTGCCTGTGATGCAGTTTGGACAAGTTTAGGGGGAGAGAGGTACCTTTGAAAGTTCAGGGGGGCGAGGGGCTATTAGGGATAAGTTCAGGGGGTTGGGGATATATTCAGCCTTTGAAATACCTGTAAGTTAGGTTTTGAACTATAAAAGTGAAAATGAGAATTATTCAAATGACTAATTAACACATATTTTTCTCATAGAGCGTTGTCTTACAACTTACATGAGTTTAAAATTATTTTTCAGAACACACATATATTTACGGTTCCATAACATATATTTGAATTAGAATTCTACTTGTAGAATTAAATTAATCTTAATCATTTATTAAATTCAAATGGTCGAGATTTAAGCACATGAGGAATATGAGAGGCTTTGATAAAATGGATATAATAGCTCAAAGAATACTATTTGTTATCAATTTAGTTCTTTATTTGGACTTGTATTTTTATTACACATAATTATAAAAATTATAATTGATTTAGTATTTTTTTTAAATATTTAATATATAATCTTTTGTTTTAAATTATTTAAATGAAATTTAATTTGTTAAATAAATAAACATATAGGACATATAAATAATTTCGAGGACTATAAGTAGAAAAAGGGAAGCTAAATAATATTAATTGTTTATTAACAAATAAATACAATGAGCATATAAAAAATTATGAGGGGAAGTAAAAATGAGGCGGCAAATATGGTTTTTTTGTATTTGTAATTTTTTCCTTCTTTTCAGTTTCTATCTCCTACAAATATGTCATGTTCCAAAAACTTGATGAGAGACCTAAAGGAGTTGCCAATTTGAGCCAGAAACATGAGTAACACCTAAACAGGTAGAAAATAATATCAAAAAAAAAAAAAAATAAAAAAAATAAAATGAAAGAGTAAGATGAAACAGAAAAAAAAGTGGATAGAGAATAGGAGAATAGGTGCAATGCATAAGCTATTAAGTGATAGATAAATTTTAAATTGTTATGTGATCTTTCACCTTATATTTATAAAGATAGATTCATTAAAGATTATATATTTTTTATATGCATAGATTGATTGAGATTGGTTTACATGTCTGCTCAAATTGCGGCTTTAGATCACACTTCAATATCATTCATGATTGATAATCATTCTTAAGTGTTTATAGTGTTGCTCTAATTCATGCATCTTTTTTGAAAACCCTAATTCATGCATCTAACTTCGCAGTTTAATTGCATATTGTGGGTTTATGGTTAGTACGATCTCTCTCTAAAACTTTCATAGAAAAAAAGCGGAGACACAAAAAGTAAAATTGTAAGAATAGTAAGGAACAAATATTTATTATTGAATTTATAAATAATAGGAAATGCAAACAGAGCCAAAGCCTTGTATTCCAAATTCCTTACCATTTCATGGAAAGGATGAACTAGGAAAGAAAGCTTCTTATTCTATGTTAACCAAATTACCATCAATCAAACATTCAACATATTAGTGTGGATTGAAGATCTTAAAGACGATAAGAAGAGAGAAAGTCATATGTATTACTGATTTACTTAGTTTCTAAATATTGAGAAAGGATATTTATATACAAGAAATCAGAAAAGGTAGAACAACGCGCAAGTCTAACAACTTGATGCAGCTGGCATAAATGAGTTGAGTCTCTTAAGAGTGACTTGAATCTTAAGTGATTGGTTGTGGGATACATTTTGCACCTTCTCAGTTTATCATGTTCCCTCAAGATGAAGACTGTTGTATGTGCACCATTCCTAATTGTATCAATGTAGGAAACAGATGATTGTGAATAAGTGTCCTTGTAAACACATCAACCAGTTTGTTGCTTTGAGTAGATATGTGAGGTCTTGATGAATCCACTTGCTACCAGCTCTTTGATCATGTGTATGTCAATCTCCACATGTTTAATCCTGTCATGGAATCAATGAATTTTAGCTATCTCCAAAGCAGTTGAGTTTTAGCAGAACAATGGTATTGCATTGTGAACTTTAACCCCAAACTCCTTCAGTAAATGATTGATCCATTTCATCTCACAACTTGTTTGTGTCATGCTTCGATACTCTGTTTTGGCTTATGATCTACCCACCACAACCTATTTTTGGTTTTCTAAAAGATCAATGATGATCCTAGAAATATGCAAAATCCAATCAATGATCTTCTTGTGGTTAAGCATATTACACAATCTGCTTCACAAAAAGCTCTTAATTTCAACTCTACTTCTATCAGTGTTTTGTATAACAATCCATACTGTAGTGTATAGATATGATGTATTCCGTAGAGGAAATTAGGAGATATATCTTAGTTAGTTTTTTTTGTATGAACAAGTTATTATCAATAAAAGTATTTCTTTTATTATATCAATGACTATGAAAATATATTATGACTGGTTTAGAATAAATTCATTGATATGTTTGTAGAAGTCCTTGACAAATCATAGCATGGATTGTAAGAGCATAGTGGTACTATGTAGGGTGAGAACTTGTTTGTGTGTGATATGCTAGAATATTCCTTGTCATAGTTTCATTAAGAATGGACATTGATGATAATCTTACACCTTGGGTTAGATCTAAGCATCATATCTTCGGTGCTAAAGGGTGGTGCCTAGAGTTGACACATGGATGTATCCGGGCGAGATACATTAGAGACCACTATAAGATAACAGTCAGCATAATATATCATGTGTTAGTGTTTTGTCTTATTACAATAGCAATACGAGTATCCTTAAACCTGAGAAACTAGTTACCTTGTTCAGTTGTTGCTATGCTTTGAGTCATACCTAAGCATCCAAAAGATTGGGTCATATGGATGATTACGAGCATAGTTGATGTTTGTTCATTCGTAAGCTGAGTAGTGAAGAAAGAATCCATCACTCCAAATATAGTAATATATGAGAGTAATACCTTGGCCACTTATTAGAAGTGGCACTTTTAAAAACCTCTCATCCAAGTATGTGTTTTATAAGATGGGGTGCTAGTCAACACATATATATATACTGAGTAGTGTACTTTGGTAGCAAAACTAAACTACTAAGATAACCTCCTGGGTTATTAGTGGGCTAACACTTTACCTGAACCCAAGAAACCAGATGGTACTTAACCTTGATGGAAGGAGTGAATTGTATTGATACTATTGTAAAATTGAGATTAAGTCACTAGCACGTGACATTTTGAACACTAGGGGTTCATATGCCCTTGGTAGAAAGCCATTAATAATCTATCAAAGTTATAGAAGTCCATTACGGTTGGGTATTCCAAGCTAGTTAATTCTTTGAGTGGAAGTTTGACTAGGTTAATCTTTGGTGGCTCAATATTAGGAGATCTTATAAGGTCACACACTTTGAGTATTTACTGAGCTAGGTAAAGAAGTGTTAGACGAAGTCTAAACTAGGAGATGAAAATGGTTGGACCCTTTTACTGGTTGGACCATCGTACCAAAAATTATAGAATGGGCATAAAAGAATCGGGAACCACGTAGTGGGCCCATAGTTTATTTTATTTTGTGGACTCACACAAGTGGGTCTACTGTGAGTGAAAGACGTTCTACCCACAAGGTCACCGCGAGGAGCAGACCTGGTGAGATGGGTCATGGGGGTTTTATGAGAAAGAGGAAATAAAGTTTTGGAAAGACTCGAGGCCTAAACCTCTAGTCTACATTACAGAGTCACCACCCTGATAAGCTCTTCCGGGAAATTCCGTACAACCTAGATTCATTAAGCCTAAACAACATCGTAGTATAGAGATTTAGGTTCGGATGAGTTACATACTTCATCATTACCTGAGTTATGATTGTTAGACATGATGTATGCCCTAGAGGCAATTCGAGTGACATGTCTTTATTAGTCATTAATGTACAAATAGTTTTGGATTATTGTTTTTCAATAATAATGCATCTTTGTTATATTTCGATGATTGTTTCTAATTAAATATCTCGCACGTATTATATATATCTGTTATTATGTATGTGTATATATATATATATAATCATTGATATAATAAGACAAAGTCTATGACAATTTTATTGCGTGAAATTGCAAGGACATAGTGGGAGTTGTATGGAGTGATAACTAACACACATGTTACTATGAAAAGTTTAAATATCCCTACTCATAGTTTCATTGAGACTGAACATCAATGAAGCTGACAGACTAACATGTGTAGGCTTACTCCTTGGGTTGAATCCAAGTTGTTGATCTCACAAGCTGAAGGTGGTACCTTGATTTAACACATGAATGTATTCAGATAACACATTGGAGACTGCTATAGGACAAACACTTAGAAATAACTATATCCATGTGTTAGTATTGTCATGTGTTATTGTAGTAGCAATATGAGTATCCTGAGACCTGAGATATTGGTTATCTTGTGCGGGAGTTGTTACACTTTGGTTTATACTCATTCATAAATTGGTGATGAAGATGATGTGGGTGATTTTGGTATAGTGATGGCCGTTCTTTTGTAAGAAGAGTAGTCAAGATGGGATCCATCGCTCCTGATATAGTGATATAATGGGAGTTTTACCTTAAGGTCTCTTGTTGAATTTACACACTCATAAACCTTTGATTAGAGTATGGGATTGATAGAACGAGATTCTAGTCAATCTAAGTACATAATGGTGAGTGGTGTTCTTCATGAACAAGTCTAATTCTGGGATAAGCTATGGCTACTGCATGAGCTAACACTTAATCTAAGCTCAATAAATTGGATGGTACTTAACTTGATGAAGAAGTGCATTGTACTAGTTGGGATTTCTGAACCGAATCAAGTCACATGCACGTGACATTTCAACTATTGGAGGATCATATGCCTTTTCTAGAATGCCCATTTGATCAACTAGAGTTATCGGATTCCATATCGGTCTGGAACACTAAGCTTAAAGGTTCCCAGATGGGAAGCTAAGTTTAGGTCAACCTCTAGTGGATCTATACTTCGGGATCCTATGAGGTCACACACATCTGGTGTTTATTAGACTGAATAAAGAACTTATAGATGGGGTTTATACCAAGAATAAAAGGGAGAATCAAAATCATTTTGGACTGACCAAATTTGGTCGAACCAATATAAAGAGGAAAAGGCGAAAGGTACAACCAAGCTAGAAAATTGTGAGTGGGCCTTGCAAGAAGTCTTACAATGACCTATGTGGAAAGCCTGCACGAGCATGAGAAGCGCTCGCGGCTCGCAAGCATTGCTTGGCAGCGCTTGCGGGAGAGCCCGCAAGTAGGCTTCATGAGCACTGCTAGAGCAGCCATCGTGGAGGCTCGCAAAGCTTGTCTTAAGCAGGCTTGTGAGAAATTTTTGCTAGCCCATGCTACAAAAAAGATTGCGTGATTTCTCACAAGCCCATGCTACAGGAAAGGCAATCCCATCTTGGCGCTTACCTTGCACGGTACACTACTTCGTGAGATTCTAGATGAGCAATGCGTGGGCTAGCATAGCCTACATGTGTGATTGGTGAGAAATCACCAATCCCACATCAGTTTCAACGGGAGCATTTTTTCTCCTCTTAGGCTATAAATAGCCCCCTCCCCCCTAAGTTTTGACTCCTTTTTCTTGCGGGACTTTGCGAGATCCTCCATGAGTTTCTCTAGCATTTACAAGAATTCTTTTGAAGGCTTATTCCTATTTTGGAAAAGAGCATTCCCAATTATTTTTGGGTTGGTTTACGAGTGGTCTAGTAGCTGCTTGTTAATTAATGAGTTCTCCCTCCATGTGAGGTTTTGGTCGGTGAGGTTTGTGTGGACTTGTCATTGAGGCTATCCTTGTTTGGAGGCTTGTGCTAGTGGAGTGTTATCCATTTATTCTAAGGGATTACTTCACCACAACAAAGGAAGGCATGCACCAACTGGTAATGCTCTAAACATAGATGCTATTTATCTTTTAATAAGTTTTGCAAATCTAAAGCATCTACGTAACGTTTCAATTAAGATTATGTCTATTATGCCATGCTTAGGAGTTCTTTGAGGATTAATTTTATGTTTTGAAATTCCATCACGCTAGATTTCATGTTCATTAACTGCCTTAATTAACCATCACTAGTATCAGAGCCTGCCTTATGCTATGCATTATTGATAATAATATATATTGAAATGTGATTTTCTATGAAATGATTAAGGTATGATATGCATGTCTTAGGTTTCAATTCTTTTTATAAAAAATGATGTGATTATCATATCATTAACAATGTTTTACTACACATGTAAATGCTTTAAACTGAGATTCGTTCAAAACTTCACTCGATTAAAAGAACAAAATCTTTAAATTATAATTATCTATGGTATAATGAATCGAAATGCTCATGGTTATTTTGTCAAGGATTGGACTTGGGTGCTCATTTACTTGAAGGGTGCCTCTCCTACTTAGAAATCTCCATCGAAATTAGGTTCAAGCGTACCAATGGAACTTTTATGACTTAGTTGATTTCTGGTATGGGAATTGGATTCCGCATATTGTTTTGTAGTCGTGGTTTAACTTGTTAAATTAAAACTTATAGATATAGGTGCAAGAACTTAAACATGGACCTTATTTGTTTAGCATGCTATGTGGAGTCTTGGCATAATAGAATGATTATGATGTGCCAGTCTTGACCATAATCCCTTAAAATAATAATTCCAAATAGCCCCGAATTATTATTATCATAATCATATCCATCGTTAAATCCTAGACTAGGACACGAAATGTTGCAGCAATAAAATCCCTACAACAATATTAAGCTGGTAAATTGTCTTCCTATAATAAGTCATGATACGAACCTTATTAATAGATGTAAGAACATGTACAACATGCTTTCTTTTAACACATGTTTGGCTATGAGTGTTGACATGGTTAATGCCTTAACTAAAATGGGTTAGTTATCCATATCATTGAAGCTAACGCTAGATTGGAGATATATTTGAGGATTTGTACATTTGGGTACGCATGTCTTGAGAAAGAGAGCTCAAATGGACTAGTGATTACATGGAATTCAAATGGACAGGTTCCAACCATGGTTGTCTATTATGGTTAACTTGCTATAGCAGGGTCATATTAGATGGGCTATGGATGCTACCTGCTAAGGAAAAAAGGTTTGACCATTTTTTTTTCGAATTCAATAAAAGGGGCTATTTGAATGTTGATAAAATAGTAGGAAATATGTGTTTAATTAAAGTCCTTATAATAAATGGAGTGTTTTTATCTTATATCTAGGTTGAATATGATCGCCAATGAAAACACTCGTATTCATATTGGTCCTCTTGGAAACATAAAGTATGTTACTTGTAACTTTAGTGAGTGGTTTGATACTGTCACAAGAGTTCTTCGAAACTATTACCTAAACATCTCGGCAAGAATACTTTTGCATGTGAGATGAATGACTCTGAGAGGCATAAGGGAAACTGTGAGTTTGTTGCAAAGCTCATGTTAAACAACATTCTCTCAAAGTACACACACGTGTACAAAGGTCTAAATCTAGAGTCCATAATTCATCATCAAAACCTAGTTGAATGTTTGAAAAGTAGACTGTTCCATAGTAAGTTATAGGGAGACACCTTAGTAGTGGAGTTGTTCATATACATTTATTCTAACTTTGAGCAGTCAAGGGAGCTGGGTATTGGGTACAGTGAGAAATCCTTGAGAGAATTGGTATTGAGGGGATTACCCAATAAATATGATTTTTTGAAGGAGATGCTTAAGGAGTATTCTCCTAACTGTACTTCAACTTAGCTCATGGAGTTGCTCGAAATATTTGAGATTGAGTTTAGAAATTAACTCAAAGAACAAGTGAATGCTAAGGACCTTAAGTTGAAGAAACTTAAAGGTTTAAATGTCATGAGAAAGCTCATGAAGCGGCTAGAGTTGAGAAGGAAAATTTTTTCTCTTGGAATAAGCTAAACTAATAATGATGAGAGTTGTGGCTCGAACTTCTAAAGGCATGTTCATACTAGAAAGTTTTTGTACAATTCCTTATGAGTCTACATGGTTAATGGATACTAGTTGTGGTACTCATATCTATATTTTTGTGTAGAGGTTGCCGAATAGTAGGATGCCTACAAAGAGGGAAATGGACCTATGAGTTGGAAATGGAGCACAGGTTGTTGCAATAACTTTAGGGACATGTAGCCTTCATTATCCTAGTGGCCATATTTTAGTTTTGAACAATTTCTATTACATTCCTGCCATTACTAAGATTATTATTTCTATTACATGTTTAGAAATAGAGGGAATTGAAATTTTTTTATCTAATAATAAATGTCAAATTCAATGTGATAATATTCTTTACGCTTCTAGATACTAAAACTGAAATTTTTGATATAAATATTGCTAAGAAATGAAAGTTTGATGATGAGAAATCTTCATACTTGTGGCATTGTCATCTAGCCCATATAAATGAGACTCGCTTAACTAAGTTACACAAATGTGGTTACTTGTGTCCAATGGAATGAGAATCCTATGGGGCGTGCAAACCTTTTTTAAAAGGAAAGATGACAAAGAAACCTTTGAAGGGAAAGGGTCAGCATGTAATAAGTACTTTGGAAATAATACATTATGATGTAAAGGTTTTGTCTACTTCATAACCTTTATCAATAATTATTCACGTCATGATTATTTGTACCTTATGAGGCACAAGTTTGAAAGTTTTGAGAAATTCAAAGAGTTCAGAACCAATGTAGAGAAACAACTTAGGAAAAGTATCAAGACCCTTCGATTTGATTGAAGTGGTGAATACTTAAGCCAAGTGTTTCAGGATTATCTAAGGGATAATGGTATTTTATCCCAATGGACACCTCTTATACACCCCAACACAATTGAGTATCAGAAAGGAGAAATAGAATCCTACTTGATATGGTTCGATCCATGATGAGCCAAAAAAACTTAGCAGATCCTTTTGGAGTTATGCACTTGAGAGCTTAGTTTATATTCTAAGTAAAGTTCCCTCAAAATTAGTTAATCAAACATCGTATGAAATTTTGTATGGTAAGAAACTAGTTCTTTCTCACTTGAGAGTCTGGGGATGTCCTTCTTTTGTGAAGAGGATAAGCTCAAATAAGCTAAGTGGTAAATCTGACAAGTGTCTGTTTGTAGGTTACCCTAAGGAGACTATGGGCTATACCTTTAAGATCTAAAGGAACCAAAGGTACTTGTTTCTAGGAATGCTCTGTTCCTCGAGAAGGAACATGTACTTGCAAAAACTAGTGGGAACAATCTTGAGCTGGGTGCTCAAGAAGACCAAACAAATAATCAACTAATTGATCCTACACCTGTTAGATAAGACAGTGTAAGTATGGAAAAACCTATTATAACACCAACATTGCGTAGGTCACGTCGGGCTCCAATTGTTCTTGAAAGATGCGGCTATTTCATCACTAATGATAAGCACATCTTTCTTATGGAAGATGACGAGCCTAGGACTTATAAGGAGAAAATGGTGGGCTCAATGTTTAGCAAATGATTTATAGCCATGATGTAAGAGATGGACTCCATGTACGAAAATTAAGTCAAGAACTTGATTGATGCTCTAAGTGGGATTAAGCCCATGGGATGCAAATGGGTTTTCAAGAAGAAAACTATGGATGGTAATGTAATTACCTATAAGGAAAGGCATTGACTATGATGAAACCTTTTCACTAGTAGCCATGCTAAAGTGCACCAGGATACTCCTTGCTACCATTACTCATTATGAAGATCTTATGTGATAGATCTAAGAGGCTACTAGGTCTTTCTCAAAGCACATATATAGACAAGGTTTTAGCTAGATTTAACCTTGAGCAGTCAAGAAAGGGTTACCTTCCCATGTCTTAATGGGATTAACCTTTCTAAATCTGAGTGTCCGAGAACACAAGAAGAGAGATTACACATGAATGAAATACCCTATTCTTCGGTAATAGAATCCATCATGTATGCCATGGTATGCACTCAGCTAGACGTCTCACATTTGTTGAGCATCATGAGCATATTTCAATATGATCCAAATGAGAAGCACTGGATGATCATCAAAACTATCCTTAAATACTTACGAAGGACTAAGGATATGTTTTTAGTTTATGGGGAAAGTGATCTCTTTATGAAGGGATACACTGACTTGAGTTTTCAGTCTCACAAGGACTTTTAAAAGTACTAGTTTAGTTATGTGTTTATGTTAAATGGAGGGGTAGTTGTGTGGAAAGGATTCAAACAAGATATAACTACTGATTAAACCATTGAATATGAGTATATAGCTGCTTTTGAAGCAACTAAGTAAGTTGTCTAGCTTAAGAGATTTATTGTTGATCTTGGCGTGGTGTCTAACAATGTAAATCCAATAGTGGTCTATTATGATAATAATGGGGCTATAGCTCAGGAAAAGGAACCATGGTCTCATCAAAGAAACGAATACGTAGTAAAAAAGTACTATATCATTCAAGAGATAATTGCTAGAAAAGATATAATCTCAGAATACATCCCTGTAGACCAGAATCTAGCTGATGAGCTAACAAAGCCATTGACTCAAGTTAAACATGACCAATGTGTTAATGAGTATGACATGAAGCACATGGGCAATTAGATCTAGTGCAAGTGGGAATTTTTTAGACATGAGATATGCCATTGAGGCAATTAGGGAGATATATCTTTATTAGTCACTGATGTACAAATAGTTTCGGATGATTGTTTATCAATCATGAGACATCTTTTTTATATATCAATGATTGCTTCTAATTATGTATCTCACTAGTATTATATATATGTGCTATTATGTATATATATTCATTGATATAATAAGATAAAGTCCATTATTATTTCATACCGTGAAAGTGCAAGGATATAGTGGGAGCTACATACAATGACAACTACACACACATGTTACTATGAAAAGTCTAAACATCCCTAGTCATAGTTTCATTTTGACTGAACATCAATGAAGCGGACAGATTAGCATGTGTAGGCTTACTCCTTGGAGTAAATCCAAGTAACCGATATCAATTGTTCAAGGTGGTACCTTGAGTTAACACATGAATGTATTTGATTAATACGTTGGAGACTGCTATAAGACAAACACTCGGAAATAACTATATCCATGTATGGGTATCACATCTTATCACAATAGCAGTGTGAGTATCCTCATACCTAAGATACTATTTATCTTGGGCATTAGTTGCTATACTATTGGTCATACTTATTCATACCCTGGAGATCACAATGATACGGGTGATTACGGGTATAGTGATGACTGTTTGTTGGTAAGATGAATAGTCAAGATTGGATCCATCGCTCTTGATATAGTGATATAATGGGAGTTGTACCCTAAGGCCTCTTGTTGGAGTGATACACTCATAAACCTCTGATCAGAGTATGAGATTGATAGAATGGGTTTCTAGTTAATCTTATTACATAAAGGTGAGTAGTGTTATTTTTGTGGAAGCCTAATTCCGGGATAGCTACGGCTATTACCTGAGGTAACACTTAATCCAAGCTCAATAAAATAGTTGGTAATTAACTTGATTGAAGGAATGTATTGTACTGGTTACTATTGTAGAAGCGGATCAAGTTAAAGGCATGTGATGTTCCAAGTATCGCGGGATCATATGCCTTTACTAGAAAGCCCATTTGATTGTCTAGAATTATCGAGTACCATATCAGTCTGCAACACTAAGCTTGAATGTTCTCGGATTGTAAAATAAGTTTAGGTCAACCTCTAGCTACCCTTGACTTCAGGATCTTATGAGGTCACACACATTGAGCTTTCATCAAATTGAACAAAGAACTTATAGACAGGGTCTATATCGAGAATAGAACGGAGAGTCAAACTCATTTTGGATGGACCAATTTTGGTCAAACTAGTATAATGAGAAAGGGGGAAAGGTTTAACCGATCAAGAAAACCATGAGTGGGCCTTGCGAGAAAGCTTGCAAGGACCGGTGAGGAAAGCTCGCGTGAACGTGAAAAGCGCTCGGGGGCTTGTGAACTAGGAAGCGTTGATTGACATTGATTGCCAAAGAGCCCGCAAGCAGGCCTTGCAGGCATTGCAAGATTAGCCCTCATAGAGGCCCGTGAGTCCTACCTCAAGAAGGCTTGTAAGAAATTCTTGCAAGCCCACACTACAGCCAGGCTTGCAAGATATCTTGAAAGCCTACGCTGGAGGCAAGGTAAACTAATCACGAGGCTTGCCTTGCATGATGCACTACTCTGTGAGATTCTCATAGAGCAACACGGGGGCATCCATTTGAAGGAGAGCATTTTACTCCCCATGGGCTATAAAAAAGCCCCTTCCCCCTCAGTTATTCTCACTTTAGCTCAGCCTTTTTTCTGAGTTTTGACTCCTTTTTTTGTGAGTCTTTGAGAGATGCTCCATGAGTTTCTCTACCATTTGCGAGAATTCTTTTGAAAGCTTAATCCTATTTTAGTAAAAAGTCTTCGTTATTATTTGGGTAGGTCTATGAGTGGTCTAGAAGCCACTTGTTAATTGATGAGTTCTCCCTCTATGTAAGGTTTAGCTTAGCGGGGTCTGTGTGGAGATTTCATAGAGGCTGTCCTAGTTTTGAGACTTGTGTTAATGGAGTGTTGTCTAGTTGTTCTAAGGTATCTCTGCATCACACTAAAGGAAGCAACGCATCAACTGGTAATGCTTTAAACTTAGATGCTAGGTTTCTTTTAATAAGTTATATAAACCTAAAGCATTTATGGAACTTTT
Organism: Euphorbia schlechtendalii; assembly: GCA_949673415.1. Taxonomy (NCBI): domain Eukaryota; kingdom Viridiplantae; phylum Streptophyta; class Magnoliopsida; order Malpighiales; family Euphorbiaceae; genus Euphorbia; species Euphorbia schlechtendalii. The sequence continues at coordinate 3,003 of CATIWQ010266809.1, read as the reverse complement.
CGATTGAGATTTTGTCAATTGTGCCATGCTTACGAGTTCTTTTAGCATTAATTTAATGTTTTAAAATTCTACCATGCTAATTTTCATATTCATTAATTGTCTTAATTAACCATTAATTATTACATACAAGTCACCAACTTCAAAGTATTTCGATTATTTTTCTAGTTGTTTTCGATTTATGTTAAGCGATTTAAAGCATTCACAAGAAGAAAAGTGATAGATAATTAAATATGGTAAATAAATAAGTAAAGAAAATAAATAAAAGTAAAAAAAATTAGAGGCTTCTAACCTAGGGGGTAGGGATTAAATAATACATTTTTTGGGAAATACAAATGGTCTAAATACAATTTTTTTATCTACAAATACATTAAGTTTTGCATAAACAATACTCGAAGGAATAAAATCCTAACATACATCTAACCAACATCCATAAAGGGTTAGGAAAATTTATATGACATATCAAAAGTAGAGTTAGAAATACTATACAAGACTCAATTAATAAAAAAGTTAGATGACGGTGATTGTTAAAAGCTATTAGTCCAAAACAGCTTAATAAACACAGTAGAGGGGGGGGGGTGAATGCTTTACTTGGTTCTTTTTAGAGTTTATAAAAATTCTTTACCAAGTTCAGTTTTTAGATGCATGTTGAGGGAAAGGTGTTCAGTGTTGTCTAAAAACCATAAATACTCAGCTTCGCTGACTTAGTTTCTCTTCAATCACTATTGAGTACTTTACTCAGCTCTGATTGGTTTTTCAAGCAAAGCTTCTAAAATAGAGAGAATGATGAATGAGAAATATGCTATAAAGATAAACGATAAATGATAGAACTTCCACACCTGAGATTTTATCCAAATTCAGACACGAGACTACCTCTAGTCCCTAGATTCCTTTTTGAGCTTCAATCCACTAGTGTTTTTCTTCCTTAGGCATAGAAGTCTTGATAACGGGTAGACTCTATTATAGAAAGTACAATTCTTTTTTACTACCACTCAACACAGTTTAGGTACTTTTCCTAAATTACCACACAGATTTTCAAATGGAAATTATGAACAGATAATTTAAACTTATAAAATAAGTTGTATCCTTTACAATGTTTAAATCAAAAGTGTGATTCAATCTATTACAAAATGATTGGAAGATTTGTGTTTTCTTGATTTCTTGATTTGGAATTTCTGAATGCTGGGAATATTTTGATAGTATTTTGGCTCTTAAGAAATTTGAGATGATTCACCAAGTTTGAACGTCTGTTATAATCTTCTATATATACTTGAAGTTCTTGGTAGTAGCCGTTACAAACTTCTCGACTTTGTCTTCAATTTCTCTTCTCTTTATATCTTTTGAGTTTGTCCGTTTGAAACAAATTCTAGGATATTTTGAGATAGAGATTTCGAACGTTGAGGTGCGAGATTAACCAGTTAATTTGAATGCGTCAAAAATTTGTTTGTCTTCAAGCAATTATTTTGATAGAGTGATAAGTGTATAATTAAACTTATTATCATGATATTTTTACTTATAAAATGATATGGTTTAAAGTCATTTTATAATTCATATAAAAGATTTCACGTGTATGTAGTTATTTTTTATGCAAGTGCAGAAACTAGGTGAATCTTCAGAGTAAAATGATCAAAGATGAAATTCTATGTCAAAAGTGTGAAAAAGGTGCAAAAAGATGCGTGAAACACAAGGAATTGGCCAAGGATCGAAGTTGTCAAAGATAAGCAAAGTTGCAAAGAGAATCATGAAGAAAAACACATATCACGATTGTGACACACATTCGCTGTCACGACTTGTCATTCTTCGCAAACAAAAAGTTACAAACCAATGTTCACGATCGCGACATGTAAGTCACGCTCGCGACTTATGATGGTTATTGGATAACTATTCTTAATTACCAATCGCCGGATAAAAGCGATCAACTGCCATTAACCGCCATTAACTGTCAGATGAAAAAACACCTTTTGGAAGTAGTCCAATCATGAAAAGGTACCTTTCCATTGTAGATGAGGATGAAACCTTGCATCCAATCACATTGAAGTGATTCAACCCTTTGCCAATGGACATGACTCTTCGTTTAGATAGACGCAACCCTTCGCACTCTATAAATAGGGTTCAAATCAACCATTTTCAGGGGATGGCATATATGGGCAGTGAAGAAAACGTGTATGCATAGATAAAGAGTGAAAATTGTATAGATTTCGCTACGTTCAAAGTTTTAGTGAGAAAAATGTATAAGTGATTTGATTCTTATTTCGATCACTAGATTTCTCCACAAATTAGAGCGATTGTTATATGAGTGTAATTGCAAAGCACTTATCAATAGAATTTTTTGTTCTTCAACATTCATTTGTTTGATATTCACAAAGAATTGCATCCTAGCGGAGGTTCTGTACGAGTCAAGATAGAATTAAAAGTAGACGCAGGAATTGTAGGAATTGACGACTCCCATTAAAAGAGTGGGTATGGTTTGATCATCTTTAGCTTACACTTGCATACCTTACAACTTTACGTTGTTTTCTACCTATACTTTTTATTTCAAAGTTTATGATATGTCTACGTGTTATAACGAGTATTTCATCTTGCGTCTCTTATAATAATCAAGTTATATGCTTTCGAGTTAACTTTAAGAGTAGTTTCGGGGTTAACAAGATTGTGTATAATCATTGGATCTATTATTATAACATTGTTTAGTGGGCCAACATTTTTGGAGTGGTAACTTGCTAAATATGGCTACGTGAGAGCGACCCAGTACTAAGCATAGTATTATTGTTATCCAGGTTTTTATAAGTGTTATAATTCGTTTACCCTAGATTCAGAAAAATCATTTCTTATGTTTCTTTGCGATGAATTATTGAATATTTGGATGTCTAGAACCGTGTTTGTTAAAGTTATCTAGTGTATGAAATATTCTTGATGATTTTGCATGTTTTTCTCTACTATACTTGCTCTTAGGGAATATCTATATAGTTTACATCTCCTTTAATCTATTCATGCATCTGTCTATTC
>CATIWQ010266790.1:0-19828 GCA_949673415.1 Euphorbia schlechtendalii | reverse complement strand
ATGTTCTCTTTGTTATACTTATTTCGTTGGAAAAATCTATACATTTAGAATCTCTAGTCTTCCATAAATATATCTATCCATTCTTCATTCTAATCCTCCCAACTAAAATCCAAAAATATTTTATTTTCTTTATTCTATTTTTCTTGTTGATCTGTAGAGCTAGTCCTTCCCTTTGGGATTGATATCTTTTAAAATTACATCGTAACTGTATACTTGCAGTGGTCACCATTTTTCTATTTAGATAAGTAGTACTGACAACATCTATTTGTATTTTGAACTTATATCTTATCAGTAGGAATGTGGGAGACATGGTTTTTGGCTTCATTATTAAATAAAAAATCCTAGGAGTCATTAAAGTCGAAACCTTGCGAACAAGTATCTATTAGGGAAAGTATCTACAGTTTCCTTATATGAGTTTGATCATGGATTGTTGATGTAGAAGGTTCTTGTCACACTACAATACACTCTAAGCCTCTCCTCAAATAGGTGCGAACGAGGGAGGTACATGCATTATGGCAATAAGTGATCCACTTGCTAAGCATCCTTGCTCACCATGGGTTCGCAAATGATACTTTAGCAAGCTTCTTGGTAAATATAGGGCATCCTAATCTTAAAGGCTAAGCCCTCTAATGCATATGCTTTTATTCCAAATACCATAAGCATGGATTAACTCATTTAACGACTTTTCAATACTCATCCAAAATCTTTTAAACTTTTTAGTTTATAAATAAGATATCCCCAACAGAGTCGCTACTGTGAGCAGAAGGCGTTGTTCAACTTGGGTGGTCACCGCGAGGTGCCAGCCCCATGAGATGGGGGCATTGTTGGACCTTAAATGCCTTTTGTACAATAGAAGAGGGGGGTGAATACAGTTCTTGGTTACTTTGTAAGTTTATAAAAATGTTTTAACCAAGTTCAGTTTTTAGATGCTTATTAAGTTAAGCGATTCTGAGTGAGGTCTAAAAATGTATAAAATGTTCAGCTTTGCTGGCACAGCTTATCTTCAATCGCTTGTTGAGTTCTTAACTCATCTTTGATTGGTTTTTCAAGCAAAATGATAAAACAGAAAGAATTATGAATGAGATATGAAACACGATAAAAGCTAAGGCCAAAGTTAGAACTTCAACACTTGTGATTTTATCCTGGTTCAGCCTCGAGCTTACCTCTAGTCCCTAGATACCTTCTCCGAGCTTAAATCCACTAGTGGTTTTGTTCCTTACTTAGGCGGAGCAACCTTTACAGCGGGTAGAATCAATTGCAGAAAGTACCTTTCTTTCTAACTACCTCTCAAACTCAGTTTAGGTACCATTCCTAAACTGACACTCAGAATTTATAAGAAGATTGCGAACTTAATTCAACTTATAAAATGTTGAATCCTTTACAAGGTTAAATCTATGAGTGATATTTTCTCTATTACAAACAGATTGAAACGATGAGTGTTTGCTGATTGCTTGAATTGAAATTTCTTGAAGCTAGGAGAAAATGAACAGAGTTTCAGCTCTTTAAGAAATTCGAGGTGATTCACGAAGCTTGAACATCTGCTCTAGTCTTCTATTTATAGTTGAAACTCTTGAAATTAGCCATTGCAAACTTCTCATCCTGACAACTCTTCAATTTCTCTTCTCTCTAAATCTTTTGAATTTTCACGTTAGAGACAAATTCCATGACATTTAGAGATAGAGGTTTCGAACGTTGAAGTGCGATATAATTTTGTTACCAAAACTCATTTATCTTCAAGAAAATTGATCTGTTAGAGAGTTGCGTGAAGTGCAACGTGGAATCTTGAGATTAGTTGACATGCTGAAGTTTGTAGAGGTGCGCCGAGACACTGAGAAATGGTGCATGACAGAGAATTCCTTTTATCTTGGACTTTAGTGAGGAATCTCCAACATTCTGTACTAACACCTTTTGAATGTGAGGACAATAGGAATATCTTCTTTATTTTCAACGCTTTTTATCCTGAAAAGCATCAAAGGTATATTCTGTTTCTCACATAATACGTTAGTAGCACAAGTGTCATTTATTTCTCTAAATGTCAAAAACTTAGCTTTTTAATTAACAAAAGCTAAATCAGCATAGCTGAGGTGATATCTATTTAAACTACGTAGTACTCAACACCAACTCAGCTTTTCCTACTCTAAGTCGTAACTTAATTAATTACTCAATAAACTGAGTTAATTTTCCTTAAACAAACTCAAGTAAACTTTATTAATTAAGATTATACTTAGTACTCAATTAATTTCACTATCCTAGATAGTTTGTTATTTCCAAAATGTTTAAGTACTTTGAAGTGCTATTAACTAGGGTTTAATAGGCGTGGGGGTTTTTTCAATTAGAAAAATTGTGATTTTTAGTTTAAAGAAAGAAACTTGTTCGTGTGACAAGTTTAATTGAGCTTGCCAACATGTGATCATCAATATACCCATAATCACCTGTATTATTCTAATCGCTAGGGTATGAATAAGTATGACCCAAAGTATAGCAAATCCAACACAAGGTAAACAGTATCTCAGGTCTAAGGATACTTGTACTGCTACTACAATAAGACATGAAACTAACACATGAATATAGTTATTTCGAGTGTCTGTCGTATATCGGTCTCCTATGTATTACCCGAATACATTCATGTGTTAACTCAAGGTACCGCCTTCAGCTTGTCAGATCGGCTGCTTGGATCTAATCCAAGGAGTAAGCCTACACATGCTAGTTTGTCCATTCTGTTGATGTCCAGTCTCAATGAAACTATGACTAGGGATATTTAGACTATTGATAGTAACACGTATGTGCAGTTCTCACACCACATAGCTCCCACTATGTCCTTTCACTTTTACGCTATGAAGTACTCATGGACTTTATCTCATCAATGTGCATATATATATATATATAAAATATTATACATATGTGATGCCAGTGAGGTACATAAATAAATAGAAAGCATTGATAACCAACAAAGATGCCTTAATTATTATTATTAATATTTCGAAATCGTTTGTACATTATAACTAATATAGATATATCTCCCTAATTACCTCTAGGGCATACATAATATCTAACAATCTCCCACTTTCACTAAAGCCAATTGCCCATATGCCTCATGCCATACTCCTTAACATGCTAGTCATGTTTAACTTGAATTAGTGGATTAGTTAGCCCATCCACTAGATTCTGATATGTTGGGATGTATTCTAAGCTTATATCTTTCTTGGCTACTATCTCCTACATGAGATGGTATTTTCAAAGTACATGTCCATTTTTCTGACGAGACCGTGGTTCCTTTGCTTGAGAAATAGCCCCATTGTTATCACAATAGACCGCTATTGGATTTACAATGGTGGATACCACACCAAGATCACTAATATATCCCTTAAGCCAGACAACTTGGTAACCACTTTTGAAACAACTATGTACACAAATTCCGTGCTTGAATCAGCAGTCATATCTTGTCTGAAACTCTTCGAAAAAACTACCCTTCCATTTAACATGAACACATAACCTGACTAGGATTTATAATCATCCCTATCAGAATGAAAACTCGCATAAGTGTATCCCTTCAAAGTGAGATCACCTTCTCCATATACTAAAAACATATCCTTAGTACTACGTAAGTACTTGAGGATATTTTTAACGGCCATCCAGTGCTCCTCACCTGGGTCAATTTGAAATTTGCTCATGACGCTCAACACATGTGAGACGTTAGGCCGAATGCATACCATAGCATACATGATGGACCCTATCGCTAAGGCATAGGGTATTTCATTCATGCGTAGTCTCTCCTCTTGTGTTCTCGGACACTCAAACTTAGAAAGGTTAATCTCGTAAGACATTGGGAGATAACCCTTTCTTAATTGCTCAAGGTTAAATATAGCTAAAACCATGTCTACGTATGTACTTTGTGAAAGACCTAGCAGCCTTTTAGATCTATCTCGGTAAATTTTTATACCAAGTATAAAAGCTGCTTCTCTAAGGTCTTTCATGGAGAACTTCTTTGACAAACATGACTTAACTATCTAAAGAAAAGGAATATCATTTCCTATCAATAATATGTCATCAACATATAATACAAGGAAAATGATTGCACTCCCACTAGCATTCTTATATACACAAGACTCATTAGCGTTTGATACAAAACTGATATATCGGATTGTCTCGTCAAACCTAATATTCCAACTCCTCAATGCTTTCTTAAATCCATAAATGGACTTCTGTAACTTGCATACCTTAGAGCCATCTTTGGATTTAAAACCCTCGAGTTGTTCCATATACACATCCCGGTTTAGATTCCTGTTTAGGAATGTTGTCTTCACATCTATCTGCCAAATCTCATAATCGTAATGAGCGACAATGGCAAGGAGTATCCTGATAGACTTTAGCATGGCCACCGATGAAAAGGTCTCATCATATTTAATGCCTTCTAGTTGATTGTACCCTTTTGCAACCAGCCTTGTTTTATGGGTAACTATGTCACTATCCATGTCAGTTTTCTTCTTGAAAACCCACTTGCATTCTATGAGCTTAATCCCACTTGGAGCATTAATCAAGCTCTAAAATTGATTTTTGTTCATGGAGTCCATCTCCGATATCATGGTTAAAAGCCATTTATCGAATTCTGAGCCTTCCATTACCTCCTTGTAAGTCCTAGGCTCATCATCTTCCTTAAGGAAGAGATGTTTATCATCAGTTATGAGAAACCCGTATCACTTAGGAGCGATTGGAGCCTAGCTTGACCTACGCAATGTTGGTGTTATAATAAGCTATTCCATGCTTACACTATCTTGTGTAATAGGTGTAGGTTTAATCAGTTGACTGTCTGTTTGATCTTCTTGAGAGCCTAACTCAAGATTGCTCCCACTAGCTTTCACAAGTATATGCTCCTTCTCGAGGAATTGAGCATTTCTAGAAAGAGGACCTTTTGTTCCTTGGAATCATAAAAGGTATACCTTATAGTCTCCTTAGGGTAACCTACAAATAGACATCTATCAGACTTAGCACACAGCTTATCTAAACTTGTCCTCTTGACATAAGCAAGACATCTCCAAACTCTCAGGTGAGAAAGAGCTGGTTTCTTACCATACCATAACTCGTCTGGAGTTTGGTTAACTGATTTAGATGGGACTCTATTTAGAATATAAAATGCGCTCTCCAGTGCATAACCCTAAAATGATATGTTGAGTTCTTCCTAGCTCATCATGGACTGAACCATATCGAGTAGGGTTCGATTCCTCCTTTCTGACACTCCGTTGTGTTGGGGTGTATAAGGAGATGTCCATTGGGAAAATACCATTGTCCCTTAGATAATCCTAAAACTTTTGGCTTAAGTATTCACTACCTCGACAAGATCAAATGGTTTTAATACTTTTCCCAAGTAGTTTCTCTACTTCAATTTTTAATTCTTTGAATCTATCAAAACTTTCAAACTTGTACCTCATAAGGAACAAATAACCATATCGTGAGTAATCATCGATAAAGGTTATGAAGTAGACGAAACCCTCATGTGTCTTAACACTCATTGGACCACATACATCGAAATGTATTATTTCCAAAGTACTAGTGGCATTTTGATGCTTTCCTTTGAAAAGTTTCTTAGCCATCTTCCCTTTTAAACAAGGTTAGCACGCACCATTCCATTGGGCTCAAGTCTCCACATTTGTGTAACCTAGTTAAGCAAGTCTCATTTATGTGGCCTAGACGACAATACCATAAGTATGAGGATTTCTCATTATCTAATCTTGATTTCTTAACAATGTTCATATTTAGAATTTTAGTTTTACTATCTAGAATGTATATGTCATCCACAGATATTCCACAAGTATAAAGAATATTATCACTCTGAATTGGACATTTATTATTAGAAAATAAAATTTCAAATCCTTCTGTTGCTAAACATGCAATAAAAATAATATTCTTAGTGATAGCAGGAATATAATAGCAATTGTTCAAAACTAAAACAAGGCCACTAGGCAAAAGAAGGCCATATGTCCCTACAGCTATTGCAGCAACACGTGCTCCGTTTCCAACTCTTAGGTCCATTTCCCTCTTTGCACGCATCCCACTATTCTATAATCCCTGCATAAACGTATAGATATGAGTATCACAACCAGTATCTAGTACCCAAAAAGACTCATAGGGAACTGTAGAGAAACTATCTATCATGAAGATACTTGAAGTAGATGCCTTACTTGGCTTCCTTTTCACTTGTTCAAAAATCAAAGCCTTACAATCATGTTTCCAGTGTCCGGACCTTTCGCACATGAAACATAATCCTTTGGGTTTCCCCTTTTCAATAACCACATTTTTCACCTTCCTGCTGATGGGTTTTCAACCTTTACCTTTGATGCAAGCTTTACTTACCAAGTTGTTCCTATAGCCTTTAGACCTTCTTCAAAACTTCTAAGTTTCTTGATAAACTCAGATGTCTTGTCGATCTTTCTTGACATAAGATAATTTTTCACAAAAGGTGAATATTTATCAGATAATGTTTCTATCATAAACTGTATGTCATGCTTGGAATCTATCTCGATTCTTATTTGAGCCAATCTTCTCGAATACTGAAAGTATTCTATGCATCTCTTAGTGGCTAGGATCCAATCATTTTTCCCAGAGTTATAAAGGAATCTCAAAATTTCGTTCCATTCAATTCTCATTCCTTCATGAAGTCCTCTAAGATGAATCGGCATGGATTTTAAGTCCATATCTTCATGCTATTTCTTAAACTTCTAGCTCATGGTTTTGAGCATCACAACTGATACAATGAAAGCATCTCTCTTGTTCTTAAGATATGATTCTTTCTCTTGGATAGAAGTGTCAACATCAGGATTGACTGGTTTGAGATTATCTAAAACATAATCCATGTGGCTTTTCTCAAGTTCTTTTCTAAGAACTTTGAACTAGCCATCAAAATTGATCCTTTTCAATTTTGTGTCAAGTATCAGGTAGAGGTTTATGTTCAAATTCATTGTTCAACCTAGATATAAGATAGAATTTATTTAGACATTAGTATATGTATATGCATTTAATATAAGGTCTTTTATTAAACACATAATTCTTACTATTTTCTCGACATTCAAATAGCCCCTTCTATTCAAATTCGGGAAATTTGGTCGAACCAATTTTCCTTAGTAGGTTCCAAAGCCACTCATTAAGACCCCCACTATCGCAGGTCAAGCCACAACAAGATAACCATGGTTGGAACCCATCCATTTGCATCTCTTGCTCGAGATGTGCGTACCCAATTGTATGACTCCTCAAATGTGTCTCTAATTCAGTAGTAGCTCCAATTATATGGACAACTAACCTTTCTTGGTGAAGGTTTTAACCCCATTTAGTCTCATGACTAAACAAATGTTAAAGGAAAGCATGTTCTTACATCCATTAATAAGGTTTGTATCATGACTTATAACGGGAAGCCAATCGACCATCTTAATATTATTGTAGGGATTTCATTAGTGCCATTGGTCTCGCCCTAGTCTAGGTCTTACACGATGGATATGATTATGAAATAATAATTCTGGACTATCAGGAATTATTAACTCTAAGGGAACATGCTCTGGACTGGTATATCATAATCATTCCATTATGTCAAGAGTACACCACATAGCATGCAAAACAAATAAGGTCCATGTTTAAGTTCTTTCACCTGTGTCTATAAGTTTTAATTTAACAATTTAAACCACATTTGTAAAACCATATGCGAAATCCAATTCCCATACTAGAAATTGACTAAGTCATAAAAGTCCCTTGGGTACTCTTGAATCTAATACCGATGGTGATTTCCAGGTAGGAGAGGCCCCCTTAAAGTGAATGAGCAGTCATGTCCAATCCTTGCAAAAATCATCATGGGCACTTTGATTCATTATACCACAGAAAACTACGATTTAAATATTTCATTCTTTAATTGAGTGAAGTATGGGACAACCCTCAATTATAGCATTTACACATGTGGCAAAACATTTCTAATTTATATGATAATCGCTTAGACTAAGTTTGAGAAATACCTTAATCAGTTATCACATCATTTTCTATAACAAGAATTGAAACCCTAAGTCATGCATAGCATTCTTTAAATCAATTCATAGAAAATCAAATTTTAACATATTATTATCAATCATGCATAGCATAAGGCAGGCTCTAATACCACAGTTGGTTAATCAAGATAGTAATTGAACATGCCATCATTGCAAGGCAGAATTTCAAAACTTAAAATTAGCCTATAGATCTCGTAAGCATGCCATGGTTGATATAATCTAAGTTAAAACATTCCATAGATTCTTTTAGGCTTATAAAACTTATAAAAGAAACCTAGCATCTAAAGGTTGAAGCAGTACCAGTTAATGCGTACTTTCTCTCTTTTGGTAGCAATGTTCCCTTTGAGTAATTCGGCAGCACTTCATTAGTACGAGCTTCCAAACTAGGAGAGCCTCTACGATTGATCCACATGGATCTTCACTGACCAAAACCTCATTAAGGAAGAACTCGTTAGTAGACAGCAACTGCTAGACCACTCGAAACCCAAACTGAAAATAATCTAGAGGGCTCACTTAAGAAAGAGCCATCAAAAAGAATTTTTCAATTGTTTGGAGAAACTCATGAAGGGTCTCTCACAACAAAAGAAGAAAAGGGAGTCAAATCCAGAGAGAAAATCTGAGCTTAAAGCTATTTTCAGATGTTGTTATGTAAATAAAGAGAGGAGCTGGAGGCTTATTTATAAGGAAAAGGGGGAGTGTTAGACTCCCCCTCAATAACTAGATGGGATGGGAATATTCCCATCCCTATCACGTTAGCTGCGCGGGTCAAGGAGAGCCGCGGGCTAACCCGCGCGGGTTGCAAGGGAAGACCAAGTGGGCTTCTCTTGCTTTGCTGCAAGCTTGGGCTTACCCCGAGCGCTAGCGGCCTACGAGCTTTTTAGCTCATAGGGCAGCTGCACAAGCTCAACTTTGAACAACCCGTATTCATTTTAGGGCCCCCTCACAATGGGAAAATTCTCTTACTTCGCTTTGTGTAATTTTCCCTATTTCTTCTTTGTTCCTTTTAATTATTAATTCGGTCCAACCAATTAATAATTCTTCTAATGGATTTGACAACTTGTATTTTCGGGATAGCCCCTGTCTATTGGTTCTTTACTTATTCTGATAAAGACCCAAAGTGTGTGACCTTATAGGATCCCAAAGTATAGAGCCGCTAGAGGTTAACCTAAATTTAGCCTCCCATCCGAGAACCTTTAGGCTTAGTGTTCTAGACCTTTATGGAACTCGATAGCTCTAGACGATCAAATGAGCTTTCTAGCAAAGGCGTATGATCCCTCGATACTTGGAACATCACATGCTTATGACTTGATCCGATTCTACAATAGTAACCAATGTAATACACTCCTTCCATCAGGTTAAGTACAATCAAGTTTATTAAGCTCGGATTAAGTGTCAGCTCATGTAATAACCGTAGCTATCTTGGAATTAGACTTGTTCATGAAGAACACCACTCGACCTTTATGTATCAAGATTGACTAGAAACTTTTTCTAACAATCTTATACTTGATTTGAGGTTTATGAGTGTGTCACTTCAACAAGGGGCCCTAAGGTACATCTCCCATTATATCACTATATCAGGAGTGATGGATCCCATCTTGACTACTCAGCTTACCAATATGTGATCATCACTATACTTGTAATCACCAGTATCTACCTAATCGCCAGAGTATGAATAAGTATGACCCAAAGTATAGCAACTACTACACAAGATAACCAATATCTCAGGTCTAAGGATACTTGTACTGCTACTGCAATAAGACATGATACCAACACATGGATATAGTTATTTCCGAGTGTCTATCTTATAGCGGTCTCCAATGTATTACTTGAATACATTCATGTGTTAACTCAAGGTACCACCTTCAACTCATGAGATAGGCTACTTAGATCTAATCCAAGGAGTAAGCCTACACATGCTAGTCTATCCATTCCATTGATGTCCAGTCTCAATGAAACTATGACTAGGGATATTTAGATAATTCATAGTAACACATACGTGCAATTCTCACACCACATAGCTCCCACTAAGTCCTTGCCCTTTTATGCTATGAAGTAGTCATGGATTTTGTCTCATCAATGTGCATATACATATTTAATATTATACATATATGATACCAATGAGATACATAAATAAATAGAAAGCACTGATAAGCAACAAAGATGACTTAATTATAATTAATAATAATTCAAATCGTTTGTACATTATAACTAATAAAGATATATCGCCCTAATTGCCACTAGGGCATACATCATGTCTAACAAAAAATGTAACATGTATGCTAGATTTGGATTTTGGCAAGATCCATGTCATTGAGGTAAAAACAACGAGGATTTCGAAGTTCTTATTTTATAAAAATGGTTCATTTTTATTTTCAACTATGTTTGTCGTTTTTATTAGTGAAAATGCCGCATGTTATATTGTTGGGTCGGTTACCCGGGAATTTGGGTTCCCTTCGTGTGGTGACCTAAAAAAATATTCAAAATGTATATCTAGGCTGAACATGCATAATATAGCCATTATTTTGGTTAACGACGATAACGATGACATCCATATCGTTACCAACTTCTCTATGAAAGGCGATATCGATATGGATGGCCCGAAGCTCTTCCGTTGCTACTCCATACCTTAACAATATATTAATACATTAAAAAATCATATATAACTCCTAAAAAATTCCAATTTAGATGTTTGTTACCCCCAATGATTCATTTCCAAACTCAGAAGGGTCTTAGTGGGTCATTCCGGGCTAAACTATTCAAAACGGAGCGAAATGAAGCAAATCTATGATTCTGCCAAAGAAATGTAATTAACAACATCACAAATGATGTCATTAAAGATATCATGATGTTGTTAAGGATATTAGTAATGTTGTTAATGACATCGACATTCCAAACCTGCAGAAAACACACAAAAACAGCAAAATGAAAATCTTAAACTTCAAACAATCATAACTTTTGCTATAATTAACAGATTTAGATGATCTTTATCAATACGGAAATCTCAAGATGTGTGGAATATGTTTCTGTAAACAAAATACTTAAAAATATTTTAAATCATACTAAAATTGCCTTAAAATTGTTTGGTGTACGAAAATAGAAATAATCGAAAAGAAAATGAAAATTTGAAAAGCCAAGCATATAAATGTAAGCACAAAACTCAGAGGCTTACCTTGTAGTCAATACACTTTCTTTAAGGTCCATGAAGCCCTCTAGGAAGCTCTCCTTATTTCCTTTTGGTTAGATTTAGTTGTTGGTTGGTGATTTACTAAAAATCTTTGGAAGGGATCTATTCCTTGCCAAAGTATATGTTTAAGAAGGTGTGGTAACCTTCAAGTGAGTGATAATGATGTTGTAGACTCTCCATTTAAGTCTAAACCTCAAGCATTGCCTAAGTGATCTCTAAACCTCAAGTTTGCTTAAATGATCTCTACACCTCAAGCTTAAATTAAAAGATGAAATAAACCTCAAATTTGCTTAAGAGATGAACAAGTGGATCCTTGTGACCTAAGTTCATTCCCTTTTCATGAACTTAATCTAACTAACCCAAAATCCCAAGTGTTGGTGATCAAAGTTGGTGCTTTCCTCAAGAATACTTAAGAACATTAGAATGAATGCTCTCCCATGCACTCTAGATCTTTTTCTCTCTTTCTTGCCAATATTATCACCAAGATTTAGTCCCCTTTTCAATGAAACTCTAGCTCTATTTTTACGGAGCTCTCTTCAATCCAAAGTCAACTCATTTTTAGCTTCAGGCCATGCTTTTATCCATTACTTTTCAACCTTTTTACAAATCCCATGTAAAGCTTTGATGTAAAAGGTCTTAGGTAAGGAGTGGGGAGTGGTTTTGCAGTGATCATGTTCGAGCATGTTGGGAAAAGTTACCTTTTTGGCTAAAAATTATAGAAAATGCAATTCTAGTTCTGCTAGAAAGTCAATGTCAGTAATGACTTTGGCAATGTCGTTAACGACATTGCAATGTGATTAATGACATGGCCATGTTGTTAACGACATGGATATTAAGGCTCAAAGAAACAAAGTAAGCTTCCTCTAGATAAATTCAGAACCCTGTAAAAAGTGAAACTAGCAAGGGAAAAATAAATTACAGCTTCATCGTCGAACTTGCAAGTTAGAAGTGAAATCCTGTGCTCACACCGACCTGACCTACGCAATGTCGATGTTATAATAAGTTTTTCTATGCTTGCACTCTCTTGTGTAACAGGTGTAGGAATAATCAGTTGATTGTCTATTTGATCTAGCTCAAGATTTCTCCCACTAGCTTTCGTAAATAGGTGGTCCTTCTCGAGGAATTAAGAATTCTAAAAAAAATACCTTTCATTCCTTGGGATCATAAAAGGTATAACCCATAGTTTCCTTAGTGTAACCTACAAAGAGACATCTATCAGACTTAGTGCCCAGCTTATCTAAAGTTATCCTCTTTACATAAGTAGGACATCACTAAACTCTTAAGTGAGAAAGAGCTGGTTTCTTAGCATACCACATTTTGTATGGTGATTGATCAACTGATTTCGAGGGCACTTTGTGTAGAATATAAACTACACTCTCAAGTGCATAACCCCAAAAGGATCTACTAAGTTCTGCTTGGCTCATAATGGACCGAACCATATCGAGTAGGGTAAGATTTCTCCTATCAGACACTCCATTATGTTGGGGTGTATAAGGAGGTGACCATTGGGATAAGATACCAATATCCCTTGGATAATCCTGAAATCTTGGCTTAAGTATTCACCACCTCAATTAAATCGAAGGGTATTGATACTTTTCCCAAGCTGGTTCTCTACTTTGGTTCTGAACTCTTTGAATTTTTAAAAATTTTGAAACTTGTGCCTCATGAGGTATAAATAACCATATCACGAGTAATCATCGATAAAGGTTATGAAGTAGATGAAACCCTCATGTGGCTTAATACTCATTGGACCACATACTCTAAATGTATTATTTCCAAAATACTTGTGGCATGCTAACTCTTTCTGTTGAAAGGTTTCTTAGTCATCTTAGGTTTTATACAAGGTTCGAATGCCCCAAATTATTCTCATTCCATTGGGCCCAAGTCACCACATTTGTGTAACTTAGTTAAGCGAGTCTCATTTATATGGCTTAGACAACAATGCCACAAGCATGAAGATTTCTCATTATCAGTCTTTGATTTCTTAATGATGTTTATATTTAGAATTTCAGTTTTAGTAACTAGAACATAAATGACATCAATACATATTCCACAAGCATAAAGAACATTATCGCATTGAATGACAATTACTATTAGAAAATAAAATCTCAGATCCATCAGTTGCTAAATGCACAATAGAAATAATATTCTTAGTGATAGCAAGAATATAATAGCAATTGTTCAAAACTAAAACAAGGCCACTAGGCAAATGAAGGCTATATGTCCCTACAGTTGTTGTAGCAACCCATGCTCCATTACCAACTCTTAGGTCCATTTCCCTCTTTGCAAGCCTCCTATTATTTCGCAACCCCTACATAGAAGTAATAATATGATTACCACAACTACTATCCAATTCCCATACTCATAAGGAACTGTAGAGAAACTCTTTAGTATAAACATACCTTCAGAAGTTCGAGCCACAACTCTCATCATTATCCGATGAGCTTATTTCAGGAGAAACATTTTCCCGTTTTAACTTTAGCCGCTTCATGATCATTCTCTTGACTTTTAAACCTTTAAGTTTCTTTAACTTAAGGTCCTCAGCATTCACTTTCTCTTCGAGTTTATTTCTAAACTCAACCTCATTGGTCTCGAGCAAATCCATGAGTTGGGTTAAAGTACAGTTAAGAGAACACTCTTCTTGAAAGAATCATATTTATTGGGTAATCCCCTTTATAGAACCCAAGTTAATAGTACCTCACAGTACTTTAATGTTTTAGAAATAGCAAATTGACTAGGATAGTGAAACTAATTGAGTACTAAGTATACTTTTAATTAATGAGGCTGACTAGATTTTGTTTAAGGGGAAAAAACTCAGTTTGCTGAGTAATTAATTAAGTTACGGCTTAGAGTAGGAAAAGCTGACTTTGTGCTAAGTACTATGTTGTTTAGAAGTATATCTGCTCAGTTGTGTTGAGTTAGCTTTTATTTATTAAAAGATGTTTTCTTTGACACTTAGAGAATTAAATAACACATATGCTACTAACGATTTCTATGAGAGATGGAATATTCTTCAGTTGCTTTTCAGGTTAAAACGTGCTGAAATTAAAGAAGATTTCTAGTGGTCCTCATAGGATAAAAGGTGTTAGTATGGAATGTCAGGATTCCCTCACTAAAGTCTAAGATAAAAGGAATTTTTGACATGCGCCATTTCTCAGTGTCTCCATACGACTATGCCAATATCAGCAATGTTAACCAATCTGAAGATTCCATGTTGCATTCTCATGCACCTCTCTCAAACCGAATTGTTTGAAGACAAATGTGATTTTGTCAACAAAATTTTATCACGCCTCAATGTTCAAATTTCTATCTCTAAATGTCCTAGAATCCATCTCCAACAGGAAGATTTGAAAGATATGTAGAGAAGAGAAATTTAAGATCAACGACCTTGAAAAGTTTCCTACGACTACTTTACAAAGCTTCAATTATAAATAGTAGATTGAAGCAAATGTTCAAACTTGGTGAATCACCTAGAATTTCTTTTAGAATTGAAACTCTACGAAATTACTCCCAGCTTCAAGAAATTCCAAACTCAAACAATCATCAAACACCAATTCCAAATATGTTTGTAATAGAGAGAAATACTTATATTTAACATTGTAAGGATTCAATGTTTTTATAAGTTGAATTCAGTCAGCAATCTTTTATTCAAATTTGAGTGTCAGTTTGGGAAGGGTACCCAAACTGAGATGAGTTATAGTTAGAAAGGAAGGTACTTTCTGCAAAAGTGTGTCTACCCACTGTAAAGGCTACTTCGCCTAAGTAAGGAACTAGCACTAGTGGATTAAAGCTCAGAAAAGGTACCCGGGGATTATAGGTAGGCTCGGGGCCGAACCAGGATAAAATTCAAGTGTTGAAGTTCTGAACTTGTGCTTTTAGCTTTTACTGTATCTTGCTCATACATCATTTTATCTCTATTTAGTGATTTGCTTGAAAAGCAAATCCTAAGCTGAGACGAGTACTCAGGAAGAGATTGTAGATAAACTATGCCAGCGAAGCTGAGTAGTTTATAAAGTTTTTACATCACAACTCAACATGCATATAAAAACCTAACTTGGCGAAACAAATTTTTATAAATCCTAAAAAGTAACGAAGATTCAGATTCACCCCCTCTCCGGTTGTTTATAAGCTATCTAAGGACCAACAAGTGGTATCAGAGTAGTTGCTCAACTTATAGACTAATCATCTTACAGTCAAGATCCATAAATGGCTTACATTAGCTATTATTCCAGTTCCAGTTAGGCAATTCTCCTTAACGAGGGAATGCATGTTACGAGACCACCCTTATTTGATGGTAATCACTATACTTTATGGAAAAATTACATGAAAAACTTCATTCAGCCTCAAAGCATGCAGGCTTGGCTCACTATCGAGCTTGGCCACAGAGTTCCCACAGTCATGAGGAACATGTTCTAGTAGATATAAAGGATTACGATGATGGTGATTTGAGGCTTTTCAAAGAGAATGCCGCAACGATTAATTACTTACACTTTGCACCAAATCTTACTAAGTTCAATAGTGTCTCAGGATGCGAGATAACACATGAAATCAGGAAGAAACTAGAGATTACCTATAAGGAGCCAATAAGGTCAAGGAGTCGAAGATTGATCTCATGTTGAGGGAGTATGAGATGTTTTGCATGGGAGCCAACAAGGGTATTCAAAGCATGAATACCAGGTTCATTAACATCATTAATGAATTGAAGAGATTTAGGAAGGAGTTCATTGAAGAGGAGCTCGTAAAGAAGATTCTGTGCACTCTTACTCTAGTGTGGGACTCTAAGAAGAGCGCTATCGAGGAGGCTCATGACTTGAAGAACTACATTTATGATAAGTTGATAGGCACCTTGCTGACTCATGAGATGTCTCTAAGGAAGTATTCTGATAACTCTAAGAGGAGTCGAGGCAAGGAGAGAGGGCAAAGACATTGTCCTGAATGGTGATTCATCTGATGAGTCCACCAGCTGTGACTTTGATGAGTAAATGGCCCTTCTAACCAGGTGTTTCAAATGCTTCATTAAGAAGGATGGGAAGTTCAATAAGAAGAAGTTTCCCACTAAAATCAAGTCAACTCAGCACCGATGTGGAGCTGAGGAAGGACTTAAAAAAGAGTATAGCAAAGATATCAAATGCTTTGGCTGTGGAGAGAAAGGTCATATCCAGTCCAGCTGTCCTAAGGTAAAAAAGGACAGATTCAAGAAGAGGTTCTCCAAGAAGAATGAGGCACTTGCTACCACTTGAAGCGATTCAGAAGAATCCTCGTCATCTGATGAGGAAGCAACTAACTAAGCCAACCTCTATCTGATAGCCATTGAAGATCAAAGGGGTGAAGGTTCAGCATCTACCTTGGGTAGAGATTAATCTGCTACTGACTCTGAAGCTGAGCGCAATAAGGGAAAACCTCTTGAAGTTGAGGTACATCCTGAAACTCCCTTATTTGTGGAAGAGTTTGCCCAGGCTCTCTTTGATGTTATGAAACTGACTAACAAGTCGATGAAGAACATCAAGGAGCTAGTGATGAGAAGTGAAGATTTGGAAGAAACTGTTGCTTCCTTATCTCTTGATATCTGCTTTCTTCAAGAAAAAGCTAAGAATCAAGACTGTTATAATAGCAAGCTTAGTAAGCAATTAGACGAGTTGATTACTAAGGTAATAGCTTTGAAGAAGAAGCAAGATCCTCCTCAAGCCAATAGTCAACCTCTGAATAACTATACTCGCAATTCTAAGAGGAAGAATTCCTTCAAAAAGAAGAAAGCGAGCCAGCCCAAAGCAAAAACACCATGTGGTTTTTGTTGAAAAGTTGGACATGCCACAGTTATGTGTAGGCATAAAAATGGTTATTATGACAAGTACTACTGGTCAAACTTAAGCACTACTAACAAGGGAGGACCCAGCTCAAAAGCATGGGTACCTAAGAAAATGTAACTATTTTGCAGGTGAGCCTTAGATCTGCTGATGACTCTAGAATGTGGTATGTGGATAGCGGATGCTCAAGGTATATGATGGAAGACGAAAGCCTGTTCATCTCATTGGAGCCCAAAATGGAAGTGTCAGTTTTGGAGATAACCAGAAAGGTAAGTTTGTAGGCTGTGGCACTGTCGACATCTCTCATTCAATTGAAGAGGTTCTAGTGTCAAAGGTCTGAAGTTTAACCTGCTTAGTGTAGCCCAGCTATGTGACAAAGATAGAAAGGTTACATTCGACTCAGTAGGATGGTCGGTAATTTACTGTAAGATTGATCCTACTATTCTCTTTACTCCTCGAATCAATAATGTATATATGATTGATTTATCCCCAGGCTCCATTAACGTGTGTCTTGTATCTAGGGAGGATAATTCATGGCTTTGACATAGAAGGTTGGGTCATAAAAATATGAACATTCTATCCAAACTAGCTAAAAAGCAATTAGTTGGGGGTTACCCAACATCAGCTTTGAAAAGGATACACTATGCTCAGCTTGCCAACTAGCAGGGCATATAGAATATATGTCAAAAGAACTGGCCTTTTAGAGGAGTCTATGCATGTGGATTTCGATGAAACTAACAATGCAGATAGACATCCATCTGATGAAGATGAAGGAGTACCCTAGCAAGTATATCCACTCAGTATGCCACTCTCAGTGCTACCCAACCCATCATAAGAACTTGAAGCTGAGGAAGCCAAAGATGATGAGGATCTTTCTGTCAGCTTCAATGATGGTGAAGATCAACCTCCACTTTAGCATCCCATTATTGATCCTCCAATAGTTGATCCAAGTCTTCCAAGAGAGATTAGAGTTTATCGCAACCATCCACTAGATAGCATAGTTAATGATGTTCATAATCCATTAATAATGCAAGGTTAGCTCAGCATGATGATGAGTCATCTAGCCTTCATTTCATTGATCAAACCCAAGAAGTTTGAAGATGCAAAAGGAGATGATTATTGGATGATCACAATGCAAGAGGAGCTGGATCAATTCAAGCGCAATGATGTTTGGGATCTAGTTCCGAAGCCGAAAGGGAAATCAAATATTGGAACCAAATGAGTTTTTAAAAACAAGCTAGATGAAGATGGCTCTATTGATAGGAACAAAGCTAGGCTTGTTGTACAAGGCTACAATCAACAAGAAGGAATCGATTATGATGAGAATTATGCTTCTATAGCCCGGCTTGAAGCAATTCGAATATTGTGTGCCTTTGCATCTCATATGAACTTCAAATTGTTTCAAATACTCCTTCGTATTCATCAGATAGACATCTTTCTGCAATGTTAGTTTCATTGAAATCTACATGTATAGACTCCTCTAAAAGGCCAGTTCGTTTGACATATATTCTATATGCCCTACTGTTAGTTGAGTATACCAAAAAGATACCTTCATCAGACTTAGGATCAAACTTTCCTAATTGCTCTTTGGTGTTAAGAATAAAGCACTTATAACCAAAAGATCTAAGATGACCAATCTTAGGCTTACGCCCTCACCAAAGATCATATGGTGTTTTCTCAAGAATTGGGCGAATTAAAACCCTATTCAAGATATAGCAGGCTGTGTTAACAACTTCTCCCCAAAAGTACTTTGGTAGATTGTTATCACTCAGCATAGACTGAACCATTTCAACTATAGTCCTATTCTTCCTTTCCACGACCCCATTTTGTTGAGGTGTATAAGGAGAAGAGAAGTTGTGGTCAATGCCATGCACTGAATAGAATTCTTTGAAACGTAAGTTATCAAATTCACATCCATGATCACTTCAGATTCTACAGATTTTATGTCCTATTTCATTCATTATTCGGTTACTAAGCTTGATAAAAGATTCATAAGTCTCATCTTTGCTACTCAGAAAGACTACCCATGTGAATCTCGTGAAGTCATCCACTTCTACTAAAGTGAATCTCTTACCACCCAAGCTCATTAGCTGAACTGGGCTGAAAAGATCCAGGTGAAGTAGCTCCAACAGCCGCTTAGTTACTACGTGATTAACCTATCTAAAAGATTTCTTAGAGCAGAGTTTATCCTTTTCAAAGATTATATTGGGTAATCCTATAACTAAATTGCTTTTTGACCAGTTTGGCTAGAATGTTCATACTAATATAACCTAACCTTCTGTGAAAGAGTCATGACTTATCCTCCTTTAATACAATATAAATGTTAGTGGATCCAGGGGATAAATCAATCATATAAACATTATTGATCCTGGGAGCAAAGAGTATAGTTGAGTCAGTCTTACAGTCAATTACTGAGCATCCTACTGAGTCGAATATAACCTTTATGCCTTTGTCACAGAGCTGGGCTACACTAAGTAGATTGAACTTTAGACCTTTCATAAGAGAAACCTCTTCAATTGAGGGAGAGACTGACCTTCATCTCCCATCATATGCATTGAGCATCCGCTATCCAAATACAACATTCGAGAGTCATCAGCGGATCTAAGGCTCACCTGCAAAACAATTACGTTTTCTTAGGTACCCATGCTTTCTAGCTAGGTCTTACTTTATTAGCAGTGCTGTGAGCACGGGATTTTGTACCAGCTCGCGCGTTCAATGATGACGGCTTTTCGGGAAATTTATCCTCGAATCACACGATTTTCGACCATCCGACGATCTTCATATGGGAATCCTCCTCGGACGTTTTAAATAAAAAAAAA
>CATIWQ010266780.1:0-17239 GCA_949673415.1 Euphorbia schlechtendalii | reverse complement strand
AGTCAATGGTTTTGTTAGACCATTCGCTAGATTCTGATATGTTGGGACATATTCTAAACTTATATCTTTTCTGACTACTATCTCTTGAATGAGATGATATTTACTAATTACATGTCCATTTTTCTGGCGAGACCGTGGTTCCTTTGCTTGAGCAATAGCCCCATTGTTATCGCAATAGACCGCTATCAGATTTACAATATTGGACACCACATTGAGATCACCAATAAATCTCTTAAGCTAGACAACTTCATTAGCCATTTCTGAAGTAGCTATGAACTCAAATTCCGTGGTTGAATCTGCAATTGTATCCTGTTTGAAACTCTTCCAAACAACTGCCCCTCCATTAAACATAAACACATAACCTGAATGGGACTTATAAGCATCCTTTTTTGACTTAAAACTCACATCAGTATATCCCTTTAAAGTGAGATCTCCTTCTCCATATACTAAAAACTTATCCTTAGTCCTACTCAGTACTTGAGGATAGTTTTAAAGGCCATCCAGTGCTTCTCACCTGGGTCAGATTGAAATCTACTTGTGATGCTCAATGCATGTAAGATGTCAGACCGAGTTCATACGATAACATACATGATGGACCCTATTGCTGAGGCATAGGGTATTCCATTCATGCCTAGTCTCTCTTCTTGTGTTCTTGGACACTCAGATTTAGAAAGGTGAATCTCGTGAGACATAGGGAGATAACCCTTTCTCGACTGCTCAAGGTTAAATCTAGCCAAAACCTTGTCTATGTATGTACTTTGTGAAAGACCTAGCAGCCTTTTAGATCTATCTCAGTAAATTTTAATACCAAGTATAAAAGCTTCTTCTCCAAGTTCTTTCATGGAGAACTTCATTGACAGCCACGTCTTAACTGTCTGAAGAAAAGGAATATCATTTCCTATTAATAATATGTCATCGACATATAATAAAAGGAAAACGATCGCACTCCCACTAGCCTTTTTATATACAGAGGGCATATTAGCATTCGATACAAAACCTATTTCTCAGATTGTCTCATCGATTCTAATATTCCAACTCCTCGATGCTTGCTTAAGTCCATAAATGGACTTCTGCAACTTACATACCATAGAGCCATCTTTAGATGTGAAACCCTCAGGTTGTGTCATAAACACATCCATGTCCAGATTCCCATTGAGGAATACTATCTTCACATCCATCTGCCAAATCTCATAATCATAATGAGTGGCAATGGCAAAGAGTATCCTGATAGACTTCAGCATGGCCACCGGTGAAAAGGTTTCATCATAGTCAATGCCTTCTTTTTAACTGCACCCTTTTGCAACCAGCCTTGCTTTATAGGTAACTATGTTACTGTCCATTTGGATCCTATGTTCTTAATCCCACTTGGAGCATTAACCAAGTTCCAAACTTGATTTTCATACATGGAGTCCATCTCCCATCTCATGGTTAAAAGCCATTTATCAGATTCTGAGCCTTCCATTGCATCTTTATAAGTCTTGGGCTCATCACCTTCTATAAGGAAGAGATGTTTATCATCAGTTATGATAAAACCGTATCGGTCGGGAGCAATTGGAGCCCGACCTGACCTACGCAATGTCGGTGTTATAATAGGATGTTCCATGCTTACACTATCTTGTGTAACAGGTGTAGGTATAATCAGTTGACTGTCTGTTTGATCTACTTGAGTACCTAACTTAGGAATGCTCCCACTATCTTTCGCAAGTATATGCTCATTCTCGAGGAATTGAGATTTCTAGAAACAAGGACTTTCTATTCCTTAGGATCATAGAAGGTATACCCTAGAGTCTCCTTAGGGTAACCTACAAATAGACATCTATTAGTCATAACAACCAGCTTATCTGAACTCGTCCTTTTAACATATGCAGGACATCCCCAAACTCTCAGGTGAGAAAGATAGCATAACTCGTATGGAGTTTGATCAACTGATTTAGAGGGCACTCTGTTTAGTATATAAACTACGCTCTCAATTGCATAACCCCAAAAGGATCTACTGAGTTATGCTTGGCTCACCATAGATCGAACCATATAGAGTAGGGTTTGATTCCTCCTTTTTGACACTCCATTGTAATGGGGTGTATAAGGAGGTGTCCATTAGGATAAAATACCATTATCCCTCTGATAATCCTGAAACTTCTAGCTTAAGTATTCACCATCTCGATCAGATCAAAGTGTCTTGATACTTTTCCCAAGCTGTTTCTATACTTCAATTTTGAATTCTTTAAAAGCATCAAAACTTTCAGACTTATACCTCATATGGTATAAATAACCATATCGCGAGTAATCGTCAATAAAGGTTATGAAGTAGACAAAACCCTCATGAGTCTTAACACTCATTGGACCACATACATCAGAATGTATTATTTCCAAAGTACTAGTGGCACTTTGACCGTTTTCTTTGAAAGGTTTCTTAGTCATTTTCCCTTTTAAATAAGGTTTGCACATACCATAGGAAGCCCATTCTATTGGGCTTAAGTTTCTATATTTGTGTAACATAGTTAAGCGAGTCTCATTTATGTGGCCTAGACGACAATGCCATAAGTAAGAGGATTTCTCATTATCTAATTTTGATTTCTTAACAATGTTCATATTTAGAATTTTAGTTTTAGTATCTAGATTATATATGCCATTCAAAGATATTCCATAAGCATAAAGAATATTGTCAAGCTGAATTTGACATTAATTATGAGAAAATAAAATTTCAAATCCTTTAGTTGCGAGAAGTGCAATAGAAATAATATTCTTAGTGACAGCTGGAATATAATAGCAATTGTTCAAAACTAAAGCTAGTACACTACGCAAATGAAGGCTATATGTCCCTACAGCTGTTGCAACAACCCGTGCTCCATTTCCAACTTTTAGGTCCATTTCCCTCTTTGCAAGCCTTCTACTATTTCGCAATCCTTGTACAGAAGTACAAATATGAGTACCATAACCAGTATCTAACACCCAAGTAAACTCATAGGGAACTATAGAGAAACTCTCTATCATGGACATACCTGAAGTAGATGCCTGACTTGGATTCTTCTTCACTTGTTCAGAAAATTGAGCTCTTAACCCACATTTCATTTCGACACGTTTCATGAGTCTTCTTTTAACCTTGAAAGTTCTAGACTTTCTTATCTTCCGATCCTCAGCAATAAGTTGATTCTCAAGTTTATTTTTAAATTGTATATCATATTATTCCAATAAGTCCACCATCTCGGAAAAATTACAATGATCGCTGATACCATGCAAAACTGTTTTGAAATTATCATACCTATAAGGTAGACTTTTCAATATAATTTGTTTTAAGGTTTCTTGATCATAAATAATTCCCAATATCCTTAACTATTCAGATTTATTATAAACAGTCATGGCAAACTCAACCGCTGAGGTGTCAGCCCCTAGACTTGTGGATAGTATGAATGTTTCAAGTTCATCTATCATTTCAAGCTGCATAATTATAGACTCTAAGTTCATACTTTTGTAAATACCCCTGTACCTTGGAAGCATAGTGTTGACCATGAAAATATTTGAGAAATCACAATGCTTTTTGTGCTTCACGTACTTATCGATTTGATAAATAAATGGATCTTCTTTGGGGGGTTCAGGGCATGGATTATTCAAAACAAAATCCAAGTCTAGGCTCTTTAGGAACCTTGCCACACACTCGAACCAAGTCTAGGCTCTTCGAGAACCTTGCCACACACTCGAACCACTCATGAAAATTGTCTCCTTTGAAAAAATTGTTGTCAATTAGTTGCATTTTCAATATTAGTATTCTTTCTTCAACATAGATATAAGATAGAATTTGTTTAGACATTAGCATATGTACATGCATTTAATATAAGGTAATTAAACACATAATTTCCTACTATTTTATCGATATTTAAATATCCCTTTCTATTCAAATTCATGATTGAACCAATTTTCCTAAGTAGGTAGCATCCATATTTACTCATCATGACCCCCACTATCGTAGGTCAAGTCATAACAATATAATTATGGTTGGAACCCATCAATTTACATCTCTTGCAATTGCTAATCTATTTGAGTTCTCTTTCTTGAGACGTGCGTACCCAATTGTACGACTCCTCAAATGTGTCTCTAATTCGACATTAGCTCCAATAATATGGACAACTAACCCTCTTCGGTTAAGGCATTAACCCCATCTAGTCTCATGACCAAGCACATGTTAAGGGAAGGCATGTTGTACATGTGCTTACATCCGTGAATAAGGCTCATATCACGACTTATGATAGGAAGACATTTTTCCACCTTAATATAGTTGTAGGGATTTCATTAGTGCCATTGGTCTCACCCTAGTCTAGGTCTTATACGATGGATATGATTATGAAATAATAATTCCGGGCTATTAGGAATTATTAACTCTGAGGGAACATGCTCTGACTGGTATATCATAATCATTCCATTATGCCAAGACTCCACATAACACTCAAAACAAACATGGTCCATGTTTACGTTTTTGCACCTATGTCTACATGTTTTAATATTAACAACTTAAACCACGTTTGTAAAAACACATGCGGAATAAATTCCCATCTTAGAAATTGACTAAGTCATAAACACCCCTTGGGTGTACTTGAATCTAATATCGATGATAATTTCTAGGTAGGAGAGGCCCCCTTGAAGTGAATGAGCAGCCTTGTCCATTCCTTGCTAAAATTACCACAGGCACTTTGATTCGTTATACCACGGATAATTATGATTGAAAGATTTCAATCTTTAATTAAGTGAAGTACAGGACCACCCTTAAATTAAAGCATTTACCCGTGTGGTAAAACATTGCTAATTTTATATGATAATCACCTAGACTAAGTTTGAGCAAAATCTCAATCTAGTTATCACATCATTTTCTAAAACAAAAATTGAAAACCTAAGTCATGCATAGCAAACTTAATCAATACATAGAAAATCACATTTTAACATATTACAATCAATCATGCATAGCATAAGGCATGCTTTGACATCACCGTTGGTTAATCAAGACATTATTTGAACATGCATAGCTTGCAAGGTGGAAATTCAAAATCATAAAATTAACTTGAGGATCTCCTAAGCATGCCATAATTGTTATAATCTAGGTTAAAACGTTCCATAAATGCTTTTAGGTTTATAAAACATATAAAAGAAACCTAGCATCTAAAGATTAAAAGCATTAGCAATTGATGCGTGCTTGATCTCTCTTTTGGTAGCGACGTTCCCTTTCGAGTAATTTTGATAGCACAAGCTTCCAAACTAGGATAGCCTCTATGACTTGAACCACACGGATCTTCATCGACCAAAACCTCGAAGAGGTAGAACCCATTGATTAATAGCAGTTGCTAGACTACTTCTAAATAAACCCGAAAATCTAAAATAGAAAACTCACTAAAACTTTGAGCCTTCTTAAGGACCTCTTCAATTTTTTTGGAGAAACTCATGGAGGATCTCGCACAACAAAAGAAGAGGAGAGTAGAAATCAGACAGAAAACAAGCTCAAAGCTTTTTGTTGTGCGTAAATAATGACAGGCTAGAAACCTATTTATAGGGAAAAGGGGGAGTGATAGACTCCCCCTAAAAGTCTACATGGGATGGGATTAATCCCATCCCATGTATAGCGGGTCAACAGTGCGGGTATGGATACCCGTGGGTTGACCCGCGACTGCCACAAGGCAAGCCCTAGCGGGCTTGCCTTGTGTTGCAAGCTACGGCTTGCGGTCCTTCCCGTAAGCCCAGCTTGTGGGCTTGCGCGCAAGCCGTATAAGTACGCGGGTTATTCTCACGCGCTAGCGGTCCACGAGCCCTTTGGCTCACGAGCAGTCACGCAGGCCCCACTTTAAACAACTTGTGTTTGATGTGGGGCCCACTCGCAACGGGAACAATCCCTTGCTCGCTTCGTGCAATCTTTTCCCCATCTTTTCATTAGTTCTTTTAATTATTAATTTGATTAAATCAATTAATAATTCTTCCCACTGATTTCTCAACTTGTATTATCGGTATAGACCTAGTCCATAAGTTCTTTCCATGGTCCTATAAAGACCCAAAGTGTGTGACCTCAAAGGAACCCAAAGTATAGAGCTGCTAGAGGTTAACCTAAACTTGGCTTCCCACCCAGATACCTTTAGGCTTAGTGTTCTAGACCGTTACGGAACCCGATAGCTCTAGACGATCAAATGGGCTTTCTAGCAAAGGCGTATGATCCCTCAATACTTGAAACGTCACGAGCTTGTGACTTGATCCGATTCTGCAGTAGTAACCAATACAATACACTCCTTCCATTAGGTCAAGTAGCATCTACTTTATTGAGCTCGGATTAAGTGTCATCTCATGTAATAGCTGTTGCTATCTTGGAATTAGACTTGTTCATGAAGAACACCACTAAGCGATTTTGTATCTTGATTGACTAGAAACCCGTTCCATTAATCGTATACTCTGATCAGAGGTTTATGAGTGTGTCACCTCAACAAGGGGCCCTAAGGTACATCTCCATTATATTACTATATCAAGAGCGATGGATCCCATCTTGACTACATAGCGTACCACCATGTGATCATCACTATACTCGTAATCACCCATGTCATCCTAATCGTTAGGGTATGAATAAGTATGTCCCAAAGTATAGTAACTCCTACATAAGGTAACCGGTATCTCAGGTCTGAGGATACTTGTAATACTACTGCAATAAGACATGACACCAACACATGGATATAGTTATTTCCTAGTGTTTTATTCTTATTGATATCTCCAATGTATTACCCGAATACATTCTTGTGTTAGCTCAAGGTACCACCTTCATCTCGTGAGATCGGCCGCTTGGAACTAATTACAGGAGTAAGCCTACACATGCTACTCTATCCACTCCATTGATGTCTAGTCTCAATGGAACTACGACTAGGGTTATTTAGACTATTCATAGTAACACATATGTGTAGTTCTCACTCCACATAGCTCTAACTATGTCCTTGCACATTTACGCTATGACTTAGTCACGGACTTTGTTTCATCAATGCGCATATACATACCTAAATATATATGGTACTAGTGAGATCAGCTAAAAGGATGCATAGATAAATAACAAAATGCCTTTGATTATTATTAATAATTCAGAACTGTTTTTACATTATACCTAATAAAGACATATCACCCTAATTGCCTCTAGGAAATACATTATATCAAACATTATATATATGCTATTATGTATTTGTTCATTGATAAAGCAAAGTCAATGACTATTTCATAGCATGAAAGTGCGAGGACTTAGTGGGAGATATGTGGTGTGAGAACTACACACACGTGTTAGAATGAATTATCCAAATATCCATAGTCATAGTTTCAATGAGACTAGAGATCAATGAAGTAGATAGAGTAGCATGTGTAGGCTTACTCCTTGGATTTGATCCAGGTAGCCAATCTCATGAGCTAAAGAAGGTAGCTTGAGTTAACACATGAATGTATTCGAGTAAAACATTGGAGACTGCTATAAGATAGATAGTTGGAAATAACTATATCCATGTGTTGCTGTCATGTCTTATTATAGCAATAGTTAGGTATCATCAAACCTGAGATACTAGTTACCTTGTGTAGGAGTTTCTATACTTTGGGTCATACTTACTCATACCCTGGTGATCAGGATGATACGAGTGATTATAGGTATAGTGATGATCACTCATTGGTATAGTGATATAATGGGAGTTGTACCTTAAGGGCTCTTGTTGAAGTAACACACCATAAACCTTTGATTAGAGTATGAGATTGATAAAACGTGTTTTTAATCAATCTTTATACATTATGGCGGGTGGTGTTCTTCATGAACAAGTCTAATTCCAAGATATTTACGGCTATTACATGAGCTAAAATGTAATTTAATCTTAATAAACTGGATGGTACTTAACTTGATGGATAGAGTGTATTGTACTTGTTACTATTGTAGAACCGGATCAAGTCACAAGCATGTGATGTTACGAGTATTGGGGGATCATACACGTATGGAACACTGAGCCTAAAGGTTCCCTGATGGGAAGCCAAAATTAGGTTAACCTCTAGCGGTTCTGTACTTCGGGTTTCTATGAGGTCACACACTTTTGGCCTTTACTGGACTAAGTAAAGAACTTATATACTAGGTCTATGCTGAGGATATAAAGAAAAGTCAAACTCATTGGATGGATTATAAATTGGTGGGACC
Organism: Euphorbia schlechtendalii; assembly: GCA_949673415.1. NCBI lineage: Eukaryota > Viridiplantae > Streptophyta > Magnoliopsida > Malpighiales > Euphorbiaceae > Euphorbia > Euphorbia schlechtendalii. The sequence continues at coordinate 9,072 of CATIWQ010266780.1, read as the reverse complement.
AAATAATAATTAAAGGAATTTTTAAAGGAGGAAGAAAATTGTGAGGAGCAAAAGGAAATTTTTCAAGTTACGAGTGAGCCCCGCGAACATAGGTTATTCATGGGTGGGGCCTGCATGGCAGCCTCACAAGCACTGGAGGTGTGTTTGTGGGTCAGCGATATGCACTAGCTAGGCTAGCACATGCCAATGAGCTATAAGCCCATTAGGGTTTGCCTTGTACTGCAGCGCACAGCCAATGCAAGCGTGTTGTGTAGACGGGTTGACTCGACGAGGTTGGAGCTCCACATTGTTAGCCCGCTTTGTGAGGGGAGCATTTGCTCCCCTCCCATTATAAATAATAGCTTCCTCCACCTCCTTTCATCACTTCAACTTGGCCTTTCCTTTTAAGTTTTAACATTTTTTCTTCGCAAGCTGTTGCGAGATCCTCCATGCATTTTCTGCTTTCACAAGAATTCTTTTGAATGTTTATATATAGTTTGGAAAGAGTCTTCTAAGTTATATTTTCGGGTTGGTCTACAAGCGGCATAGTAGTTGCTTGTTAACTAACAAGTTCTTCCTTTATAGAAAGTTTTGTTCAATGTGGGTCCATGTGGACTAATCATCATAGTTTGAAGGCTTATGCTAATGGAGTACTGTCCAACTATTCTAAGGGAGTGTCACACCAAAGGGAAAGATATGCATCAACTAGTAATGCTCTTAACTTAGATGTTAGGTTTCTTTTTTATTAAGTTTTATAAACCTATTATCATCTATGTAATGTTTCAACTTAGATTATATCAATCATGACATGCATAAGAGATCCTTTAGGGTTAATTTTATTTTTTGAAATTCCATCGGGCAAGTTTGCATGTTCAATTACTACCTTAATTAACCATGAAAAGGAGGGCAAAGTAATTATCCTGAAAGCTAACTCATCCAACGAGAGTACTAGTGATGATTCGGATGAGCAAATGGTGCTTCTCACTAGAAGATTCAAGCACTTCATGAAGAAGGATGGGAAATTCAACAAGAGGAAGTTTCCCAACAAAGACAAGCCAACTCAATATAGGCGAGGAGCTGAAGAAGAAAAAAACAAGGAACATGAAAAAGATATCAAATGCTTTGGTAATAGAGAGAAAGATCATATCTAGTCATCCTATCCTAAATCAAATAAAAACAGATTCAAGAAGAAGTATAGGTAAAAAAATGAGGCACTTGCTACCACATGGAGTGATTTAGAAGAATCTTCATCATCTAATGAAGAAGCAATCAATTCCGCTAACCTCTTCTTGATGGCCATTGATGGAGAGAAGGGCGACTGAACATCAGCCTTAAATGGCAACCATTCTGCTATTGACTCGAGAGATGAGCCAAACAAAGGGAAGAACACCCAAGTTGAGGTACATTCTAAAATCCCTTTTCCAATCGAAGAGTTTACCCAGGTTCTCTTTGATGTTATGAAACTAACTTATAAGTCAGTCAAGAATATCGAGGAGCTGGTGATGAGAAGTGAGTATTGTTAAACATGATTATGCCCTAGAGGCATCACTAATGTACAAGCAATTTTGGATTATTGTTAATCAATAATATAGCATATTTGTCATATACAAATTATTATTTCTAATTATATATAGCTATTATGTATGTATATATATTCATTGATATAATAAGACAAAGTCCATGAATATTTCGTAGTGTGAAAGTCCAAGGACATAGTGGGAGCTATGTGGAGTGAGAACTACATGCAAGTGTTACTATGAAAATTCTAAATATCCCTAGTCATAATTTCATTAAGACTGGTTATCAATGAAGAAGACAAACTAGCATGTGTAGGCTTACTCCTTGAATTGAGTCTAAGTTACCGATCTCACATGAATGTATTCAATTAATACATTGGAGACCACTATAAGATAGACACTAAAAAATATCTATATCCAGGTGTTGGTGTCACATCTTATTGCAGTAGCATTATGAGTATCCTTAGAGTTGAGTAACTAGTTACTTGGTGCATGAGTTGTTATACCTTGGGTCATACTTTTTCATACCCTGGTGATGAGGATGATACGGGTGATTATGGGTATAGTGAATGATCATTTGTTGGTAAGTCGAGCAGTCAAGATGGGATCCATCGCTTCTGATATAGTGAAATAATGGGAGTTGTACCTTAAGGCCTCTTGATTCAGTGACACATTTAGAAACCTCTGATTAGAATATGAGATTGATAGAATGGGTTTCTTGTCAATCTTAGTACATAAAAGCGAGTGGTGATCTTCATGATCAAGTCTAATTCTTGGATAGTTACGGCTATTACATAAACTAACACTTAATCTAAGCTCAATAAACTAGATGGTTGATAAGTGTATAATTAACACTTAATATCATATTAATCTTACACATTAAACACTATGAATTAAGTCATTTTTATACTTCATATAAAAGATTTCACGTGGTATGTAGTTATTTTTTATGTAAATGTAGATACTAGGTAAATCTTGGGAGTAAAATGATCTAAAGTGGAATTCTATGAAAAAAGAGTGAAAAAGGTGCAAAAAGATGCATGGAACTTAAAGATTTGGCTTAGGATCGAAGCTATCAAAGATCAGTGAAGTTGCAAGGAGAATACTGAAGAAAATGCATTTCACGATCGTGATTCGCGGTCGCAACTTGTATACTTCAGAAACAGAAGTCTGCCAATCAAAGATTCACGGTTATGACATATATAGCGATCGCGACTTGGACGGTTTTCTAGTTTTATCTTCTTAACTACCAACCACCAGATAAGCATGATCAACCACCATCAACTACCAACAAAAAGGCACTTATCAGAAGTCAACCAATTATGAAAAGGTGCGTATCCATTGTGGATTAAATCCAAGCTTCTCAACTAATCACAATGAAGAGATGTAATCTTTCACCAATGGACACAACACTTCGTTTGGATAGACACAACCCTTCGAACTCTATAAATAGGGTTCCAATCATCACAAATTTTGTGCGCCACCACAACAAAGAGTGTAGAAGAAAGGGGTGAAAGATAGTGTATAGTGTGTAGATAGAAAGTTCGCTACGTTCATAAGTGTTAGTGAGAAAATGTTTAAGTGATTCGAATCTGTGTTTCGATCACTAGATTTCTCTATATTCTCGAGCGATTGTTGTATAAGTGTACTTGCAAATTACTTATCAATAAAAGTTTTCATTCTTCAATATTCATTTGTTCGATATTCGCAAAGAATAGCATCTTAGCGGAGGTTCTATATGGGCCGAGACTGAATTCAAAGCATGCGCAGGAATTGCGGGAATTGACAACTCCCATTAAAGAGTGGATACGGTTTGATCAACTTTATCTTTCACTTGGATACCTTACAACTTTGCTTTGCTTTGCTTTCTACTTATAATTTCTATTCCGAAGTTTATGATATGTCTATGTGTCATAATGCGTATTTCGTGTTAAGTCATTTATGTTAATCAAGTTATATGCGTTGGAGTTAATTTTAAGAGTAATTTCGGGGTTAATAATATCATGTATAATCACTGGATCTGTGATATAACACTATTTAGTGAGCCAACATTTTTGGAATGGTAACTTGGTAAATGTGGCTATGTGAGAGCGACCCGTACTAAGCATAGTATTGACGTTGTCCAGGTTTATATAATTATGTTAATTCGTTTGCGCTAGATTTAGAAAAGTCACATGTGTTGCTCTGCGGTGAATAATTGAACATCTAAGTATTTAGAACTAAGTTTGTTAGATTAGTATAGTGAATTGTAACATCTTTGTTGAACTTACATTCTTTCTCTGCTATACTTATTTCGTAGGGAAAATCTATATATTTAGATTCTCCAATCTTTCATACCTATATTTACTCATTTTTCATTCTAACTCTTCTTTCCTCAAACTTTGCTTCATTATATTTTATTTTCCTTATTTTATCTTCTTTTTTTATTTCTAGAACTAGCCCTTCCCTGTGGGATCGATATCTTTTAAAACTACATCGCGACTGTATACTTGCAGTTATCATTATTTTTCTATTTGATAAGAGGTACTGACAACACCTATATTTTTCATGAACAAGTTTTTGGCATCGTTGATATATAGCCGAATCTTGTGAACAAACTATTAAACTTATCAGTTGAAAAGTGGCGAACAAGTTTTTGGCGCCGTTCCTGGGGAAGGCAAGTGCGTTTTAGATAAAAATTTCAGGGGAAGATAATTGTGTTTTAGAGATTTAATTTTGGAAAATATATTTTACATGTTACTTAGACTTATTTTCTTTTATATTATTTATATCATCTTGATATTAACATATTTTTCTTGCTTATTCATTGAGTTTTCTTTCTGGCATGTGCATGCCAAGTACGCGTAGTTCAGGAGAAAGTTTGGCACCTTTCGAGTCAGAGATAGATCGATTTGGTAGAGCAAGGAAACAAAAATATAAGAGACAAGAGAGAAGAATGGCTGCTGGTTAAGTTGAAAACCCAAATCGAAACCCAAATGAAGATCCACCCCAACCAAGGCTTATGGATTATGTTATCCCGACTATTAATGGTAACAATTAAGGAATTGATAGACCACCGATTGATGCAAATCAATTTGAAATAAAACCAGCATTACTTCAAATGATTAGCAATAATGTGCAATATTATGGTCTACCAAAAAAAAATCCGAATTCTCACATTACAAACTTTTAAAAATCTGTGATACTTTCAAATTGCCCAATGTTCCTGATGAAGCACTTAAACTTCGCTTATTTCCTTTTACACTCCATGATAAAGCAAAAGTTTGGTTGAATTCATTACCCCCAAATTCAATCACTACCTGGAACCAATTAGCCCAAGCCTTTCTGACTAAATATTTCCCTTTAGCAAAAATCGCAAGACTCATTAAAGAAATCACTTCCTTTACCTAGAAAGAAAGTGAATCCTTATATAAAGCTTGGGAATGTTATAAGGAACTTCAACGAGTTTTCCTCATCATGGTGTACCTCAGAATGTTATTCTGCAAACTTTCTACAATGGTATAAATCATGCAACAAGAGGAGTAATTGATACTATGGTTGTGAGATCTCTTATGAAGAAAACTAGTCAAGAAGCTTTTGAACTTTTGGAAGATATGGCAAGAAACAATAGTATGTGGCCAGTGGAAAGAGCACAAGTAAATATTACTAATTCTACTCATTCACATGCTACATCTTCATCTTCTAGTTCGGTTAAAAAGGTTAATGAATTAGATTCTATTTCTGTTATGCAAGCACAAATATCTGCTTTATCTAACAAGATAGATAATATGCATGTACGCAAAAATAACCCTTTGACATGTGAAAATTGTGGTCAAATCAGACATACAGCTTTTGAGTGTAACTTTAACCCATGTGTAGGGGATCAATTAAGTTATGTTCAAAGTCAAGGGAATTCTTATGGAAATAATGGGAATAACTATAGAAATTCTAATTAGAAATATGGTGATAATCAACAAAAGAATTGCTAGAGTACTGATAGAATTGGGCAGTTAACAAGTAAGATAGACAAGTTTCTAGAGGGAGTTTGTAATAAGCAATTAGGGTAGGAAGAATGTTACAAAAAGTTAGAGAATAAGATGGATCAAATGTTTAAAAATCAGTCATCTTTTATTCATAATTTGGAAATACAAATTGGTCAATTAGCGAGTTCTATTATGTCTAGAGGAAAAGGTCATTTACCTAGTAATACAGAAGGAAATCCTAAGGAAGATGTGCATGCTATAGCCCTTCATAGTGGTAAATTACTTGATAAACCAAATCCTTTGGGTATGCTTGCTAATGATGTTGTTGAAGTACTGGATGAATATCCGAGTAGATCTGATAAAAGTGCAGGAGTGGATGAACAACCTAAATCCGGAAAGGTTAATCCCCCTCAACCACCATTTCCACAAAGAATGAAGAAGAAGAATGAGGATAAATAGTTCATTGATTTTGTCAACAAACTTAAAGGTCTAGAAATCAATCTTTCATTTATTGAAGCCATTACTCAGATTCCTAACTACGATAAGTTTATCAAAAAACTTTTATCTAGAAAACGTAGTTTAGAAGGAATATCAAAAGTATCTTTAACTGAAAATTATAGTAAAATAATAACTGCTACAATGCCCACTAAACTAAAAGATCCAGGAAGTTTCTCAATTTCGTGCAAACTTGGAAACATTTCTTTTCCACAATGTTTATGTGATCTTGGGGCTAGTATAAATATTATGCCTTTATTGATCTTCAAAGAATTGAAGCTTGATGACGAAGTTAAAAGAACAAATATGGTTTTACAGTTGGCTGACCAGTTTATTAAACGTCCTTATGGCATAATAGAAGATGTGCTAATTAAAGTGGATAAATTTGTTTTCCCAACTGACTTTGTTGTGCTAGATTTTGCATATGATGAAAAGTGTCCTGTAATTTTAGGAAGACCTTTTATGCATACTAGCAAAGCATTGATAAATGTTTCAAAAGGCAAAATTAAATTAAGGATAGGGGATGATACTATTGAATTTAATATGGGTAAAGCTGATAAATATCCTATGGATGAGGATATCTGCATGAAACTTGACATGATTGATGTTGCATCCAAGAGGTTGTTAAGCTAGATTTCATTCATGAATATGAAGTCAAGGGGCTAAATAGCTCCATTGACACATAAATTTTTTATATTTTCCTGATATATATAGTATATTATAGTAGTATACTTCTATTTTTAAAGTATTTTAAATTAGTGTAGTTTTTCAAATAAAATAAAAGAAATTTTTTTTGGATTTTATTACATCGCGATCGCGAACAATATCGCGCTCATGATCAGTTTGATTTAAACTCTCTGTTTCTGAGTAAGAGGAAGTTACGATCACAACTTATTCTCAATATCGTGACATGTACGATCTACACAGCAATTATTGCTGTAACAGCTGGAAAGGCAATGATTATCCTAATTTCCCTATAAATAACCTCTTTTCATGTGTTATTTTCACAAAAACCTCTTATTCTTAATCTCTAAACTCTCAAAAATCAAGTTTTCTCTATTCTCCAAATATTTCTTTCTTGATTTTAATGGCTCCTAAGAAGGTTACAACAACTTCATCAAAAGGGAAGAAGAAATTAGTGAACCGATAAAATGAAATTGGTTGTCCCTTTCCAATTTATGGTGACAAGGAAGTGGAAAGATATTTGAGAATGAAGAACTACGATTTTCATGGTACGATTTTCTATGATCCTACTTTTTCTATTGATGATGGGAATCACGCGGGAGTAGAAAAATACTTTTCACTATTTGGATTGGAGAAGTTCGTGAATATGCGATTTCCTTTAATCAAGGAATGGGTTCTCGAGTTCTTGGTTACTGTTGCTGATGATGGGAATAGATTAAAGAAGAAATTCAGGAATGGAGGTGACGAATATATGCTCACTTTGATGGATTTGATCAATTGGTTTAGTTTAGGAGAGAATTATGATGATATTGAAAAAGATGAAGATTATGAGTTAACGGACGTTTGGAATGAGTTAACAGGATTGGATGTTACGATGTTAAGAACTCATCCAACAAGAATATTCGGAGCAACAGTCTTCTCTACCTTCACAAGTTCAACTCTTAAAGTCTTTTCTTTCGACACGAAACAACTAAAGTGTCAGTGAAAGACTTAGAAATATTGGAGTGCGCAATTCTGCAATTTCGACCAAAGTTTCCGATGTATATTATGGAATCCATCGCTAGTGTTACTACACATAAAAAGGCTAGAGTTGGTGGCGCAAATACGATTTGTAGGATAATTTTGGGAGCGAAAAAGCAATTACCATACCAAAATAATCCAAGGAAGAAATTTAATTTTATGGGAGGAGTTTACATGAAGAGAGTGGGATCAATTAAGGAAGAAGAAGGAAAATTTACATTCCTACCATATGAAGTAAGGATAAGAAAGCTTCGACTGACACAAGAGTCTACTATTCGAGAAAACCAACTGGACGAGGAAGATGTTGAGGAAGTGCATTTCAAGAGTGGTGATTCAAGATAAGCCTTGGGAAATACAAATGATACTTAGAGAGGAAAGTTCGTGGAAGATGTCGACCAAGCATGCCTGGATATTTCCACAATTCAACAAGATGTTCATCAATTGACAAAATCCAACATATCATTAAACCCAAAATTAGATGCATACTTCAGAATGCAAAATTTGGAAATATCTCCGAGTCCACCAGATTCAATTTCTAAGTAGTAAAACGGTTCAATTTCTTTCCTTTATTTTATTTTAGTTGTGTTTTTTATTTTTATAATGTCTCACAATGAGGACATTGCGTTCTTTAGTGTGGGGGCATTTGTAAAAATCCTATAAAATCCAAAAAAAGTAAATAAAATGAAAAATCAAAGAATTTGAAAATTTTTCTTGATTTTCGTGACATTTATACATTATCTATTCTTATACTTTACTAACATTTGTCAAAGGTTATTGCGAGTGTTAGGTATTTACAAGTTTAATGTTAGAGCACAACATTTATCAATTTGGCAAGAATGAGTGGTGAGTAACATTCAAGAGTAACATTCCAAGTAAGTTTCGATTTATATTTCGATGCAACATGAATTAGTATAAGTTATAAAGTTTTAGTTTAATGCTTCTGATAAGTTTAAGTGGAGTAATATCTAATGGTATTCTTACTATGAGTTTTATATGCAAATCTCGAATAAGTCCAATAAGTATTGAGTGTGTTTAAAGTGCTAGGAAACTATAGCCATAATACTTTGAAATTGATCAATAAAGGATGAGGGCATGAAAGAAAAATCAAAAGAAAGAGAGGATAACCAATGAGTTATGCAAAAGGTGAGGAATGGTACGGAGTAGAAACGGCAACCATTCATTGAGTGAAAAACAAAGAAAAGAAATCATAGCACGAAAAATGGGAGCAAAGTACAAACTACTTCAAAAAACATATGCTTAAAAGAAAAAAAAACGAGAGAGTGGTATGGAGCATAAAATGCAACCACTGAAAAAAGGGGAGAGTGGTATGGAGCATAAAATGCAACCACTGAGAGTGTTTTAGCATCCTAGGTTACCTAAAATTACCTTGAGAGAAATTAATCAAAGTGTGCTTT
>CATIWQ010266689.1:0-15305 GCA_949673415.1 Euphorbia schlechtendalii | reverse complement strand
TTGGTTTCTTCCTACTTAGGGGCGGACGAATCCGCCTAGATGAAGAACGGGGTTTTACCCTCAGGGCGGCTGAAAACCGCCTGGAATGGTAGGAACATTCCTAACCTTGTCGTTAATTCTCTCTACTCCAGGCGGACGTGATCCGCCTGGGGAACTTACGTGGCTTGTACGAGCCTGTCAATATTTTACCTTGTTAACATTTTGCTAAAAACAATGTTATCATAATCCTTAATTATGCTTCTATCGGTTATTTATACTAGACCGTAAACTTATAAAGCTCTATGTTAAATTTGTGTGATTGTCCATTTATAAGCTAAGACATCTTATACAGGTTAGGAACATTTTATTAGAATTGTGTCTCTTAATTTTGTTGAATAGACAAACTTTCTCTTAATTTTGTTGAATAGACAAACTTTCTTCTATAAAAAAATCAAAATCCTTACTATAATTAATGACATTTTTACCATTGTAAACCCATGCCGAAACGACGCCGTTCGACCACATTAGTTCTTACTTTCTCAAGAGTTCATCACCACTAGGGATGGTAACAGATCTCGGACCCAGTCTGGATCCGTGGATCCGGATCTGTTTTTTAGGGTCCGGATCTCGATTTTTTGGACCCGTCGGATCCGGGTCCGGGTCCAGGAAACGGGTCCGGGTCCGGGTCCAGGTAATGAAACCTGGATCCGGACCCGGATCCGTATGTAAATATTAATTATATTTTTTTATTTATTATTTACCCCGAAAATATTGGATAATTAGTATTATTTGATATCCACGTAAATCCAATTGCATAAACATAATTAAATGAACATGTAAAATATTTAAAATAAGGTGAAATGTACAAAAATGAAAGCTGAAACTAAGAATTTGATGTTAATTACATGGATCCGTTTTGGACCCGTTTTGAATCCGGATCTGTAGGATCCATCGGATCCAAATCCGGATTCGAAAATTATATACCCACCAAATCCGGGTCCAGTATATGAAAACGGATCCGGGCCGGGTCCAACGGCCCATTGCCATCCTTAATCACCACATTTCTATCTATTCTTTTTCAGTCTCTCATCATCTCCAGCATCGTAATTGGCGATCGTTCGGTGCAATTGTTGTTTAAACCAGCCCAGATTCTCTGGTGTGGAGCATACAGTAAGGTGTAAGCATCCTTTCTTCACTCTTTCATACGATTTACTGCTAATACAATTGCTTCTCCTATCTCTGTTTCGTTCATGGATTCTCATATACCTTTATTTCTCCTTTGATTCTGCTTTCTCCAGCGATTAAGTGATGGATTTGTTTTCTACTCTGAATCTGCTGCAGATCTGAGGTTCGGTCCATCCTTTATTTTACACTTGTGTTAAAATTTCACTTCGAATTTCCAAACTTAATTATTTACTCAATTCTAATTTGATTTCTCATTTCGCTGTAGCTCAACGGTCTCCCATACGTGTTGCTGGGTTTCTGCTTCATCTTCTTATCACACAGTAAGATTCTTCTTCTCATTTGTTTTCTCGAGTTGATGGAGGAGCCATTTGATTTGTGGACAACTCTGGCTCTTTTTTTTAAACATTTCTTATATTCTTAGATCGTCATTGTTTTTGCATTTTTTTGTGTGTTTGTTTGTTGCATTGGAGTTCAAATTAGTTGGATTTTGTGTGTTTGTGAGTTATCCTATACTGTAATTGTGTATTTCGATTTTTGTGTTTCATGTTATTTGTAATAGATATTGGTTGACTTATAACGCAATGGCTATTCATTTAAGTAGTTGCATATGTTTTCGATAACATGGATATGCAAAGTTCTCATTTGTGTTTCAGGGCAACTTGTTTGTATAAGTTTTACACATAGTGGGTTGTGTTTTCTGGTAAACCTTTTTTTAGGGTGCTGATCGTGTTTATGGACTTCGTGACAAATGTTTTTCCTTCATTTGTTTGGCGTGGAGCTTATAATAGTGGTCAGAACCTCTTACAAAAATGCTTACCAAGTTATATTTATCATTTGAGCGATCCTTAAAATTACTGTAATTCAAATTAAACCAATAATTATGATAGAGCAATTGCTAGAAATACAAAAATGAAACGATGGTATCTACTTTTGACATATATTCCGCATCATTTCTTGGATATTATCCAAGTTTTTTTACATATAAGCATCAAAGTCAACGGCGAGAGGCGCACTCAAGGCGCAATATCGAGCCTTGAGCCTACGCGCGTCTAAGGCACAAGATCAAGCCTTGGCACACTCGAGGCTCAAGATTGCGCCTTGGAGCCTAGGTGCGCCTTTAACTACTATGCATATAAGTATAAATGATTTGGCTGCCTAATGCATAAGGCACAAGAATTTGACTACTTGAATTAAATCAATTAATGTAGAAAAACTTATTTGTAGCATCATTTCCTGGACACTCAGAAATTTCGATTTGGGAATAATGGTAGCTTACTCAGCCTCAAAGATATTAGCAGTTGCAGCGGGTAAAATAGGCCCAACTTCCAAAAGACAAGCCTTGAGCTTAACAGAAGCAGCTGCTTCTAGAGTCAAGCAGCTGCTTCAGCAGCGTCAGCGCCCTTTTCTCAAGTTAGGTGTCAAGGCTCGCGGCTGCAATGGCTTATCCTATACCCTCAATTATGCAGGTTAGGCTTTAAACTTAAATAATCATCTGCCATTGTAGCTGGATTTGATCTGAAAGAAATTGTATTTATTAGGTTATTGATGAAGCGCAGATGAGAAAGGGAAGTTTGATGAGTTGATTGAAGATAAGGGTGTCAAGATTCTTATTGATCCCAAGGCTCTTATGCATGTCATTGGAACTAAAATGGATTTTGTCGATGATAAACTACGGTAATTATCACTATCAATTATCATTGGTCTTTACTTTCATTTTCATTTCAATTTTGTTTCAGCTTATTATTATGATCATGATTCAATCGATTGAGTTTTATTATTCTAGAGACATTTTTACTTAAGTTTTATCAGGGAATTCATTTCTTATGAGCAGAAAAATCTTGTTTTTGTATATGTTTTGCCAAAATATATGCTGAACTAAGGCAGCTGGAGCTAGCCTTGTATAATTGAGATCAATTTGTTTTATCTGAATGCTGAATCTAAGTATCTGGTTTCTTTATCTTTGGCCATTCTAGCAAATTCTGATTTTACAAGTTCTCTTGTTTCGGATATTGAACAATTTATAAAGTTTCTTTAGATGAATATATATGACCACTCATTACTTTCAACTGTGTGACCATGTCTTTGTTTAGAGGTATTTATCTTAATTTATGCAAACATTAGTGGTATTATGTACAAAAAGATCTTGTGCATTTTAGTAAATGAGATCGAAGTTCCTTATGTAGTATATGGTTTGTGCATTAGGTTTCTTTTCGAGCTTTAAACATCAATTTGAATAATAACACGTTCACAAGATCTCTTGAGTTGGAAATTAAATCATGTGAGGTTTTATTTGAATCAATTTCTTCTGCATGATACAATATCATGAACAATTCGTTGAGTAAATTAATTTTCTAATATCTCGCATTTGTCTGTCGTGGTATTGTTTTTCTTTTTAAATGTTTCAGGACATTGGTTTCAGCTCTGTAGTCTGTGCTATTTTTACTCTGGTATGTGTTGCAGTAGACATTATGAATTCTTGTTTATCGCAGATCTGAATTTATATTCATCAATCCCAATTCTAAAGGGCAATGTGGTTGTGGAGAATCGTTTATGACAAGAAGTAATGTTGAGGCTACTAAACGCGGTAATAGTTAGTTAATAATCCTTTCAGGCTTTTCATTGGTATATGACTCCCACATTATTGCTGTTTTAATAATTCAATATGAGCACTGTGCATAGATTATTTGTATGTTGGAACATGATATAGTAAATAGGTACTAAATAATTATTGATTATTTGTTCTTCTCCTTGAGTCTACTCAGAGTGTAGTTTTGGATACCATATTACAAGGCAAAGTCTACATTCCTGCGGGTGATCAGGGTTTTTCTCATTGCTTATAATTTAGTCTCTGAGCACTTTTCTGAAGTATTTCCAATAATTTATATTTCAACTTATTAGCAGCTTTTAATTTAAAAGTTATAAGCTGATTTTTGGAGTTTTACCAAGCCAAATATACATCTATTTTTAGTCTTTGAGTTGTTATAAGCTTCTTTACATAGTCATCTCATAAGAAAACCCAGTCGTTGTTTTGACGTCTAGTAATTGGATTCGTCTTTATCGATGCATAAAGTTTTTTTCTCGTCAATTATCAAATGAAATTAAAATTGTTTTGTTAACTATGTTGTGTTTATACTTTAGCTTGATTTGATCTGTAGTTTTGTTATCATCGAACCCTTCCTTTAAGTTGATTAATGACTCGTTATGATCCGATAATCATCTCCATTTCTATATCATCGATTTGGTTAAATGTATCAGTACTTTTCTCATCTTTCGCATTTTCACTTATTGTCCCTCTATCATTTCAAAAGGTTATCGTAGCTCCCTCTTCTTTGAAAATGTGCACCTCACAGCTCCCTCTGTCCTGTGTGGCAGCTGACATGGTATGAGTTGATTAAATGGGAGATTGTTGATCGAAAATTTCCTTCTTCCTCAAACTATTCTCTAAATGTTTTTTCTTTTTTAATTTTTTTTCTGGGATTTCGTTACTTTCCTGGATGATTTTGTATGATTTCGGGATGGCTTTTCATTTGTTTTCCATGATTTCATTCATTTTCCACATTACCCATTGATTCGTTTGTTTACTGAGAAAAATCATGAATTTTTTCGGAAAATTCATAAATTTCCGAGATACAATTTTATTTCTCTTTTTGCTCAATAAAACAATATTGTATTTTGAGTGTGGGAAAGAAATAAAAGGAAGAACTTTAAGTTGTGAGAAATATTCCATGAAAGTGTCGTGAGAAAATTTTTAATTTAGATTTGGTTTTTTAGAAATAGAAATATAATTATGAAGTTTTTTTTTTGGAGAAAGATCGTGTTTTTGAAAACAAGAAAGTAATTTGATATTCAATGAATTTTTTTAAAGACTTATTTGAAATTTTTACTCTCGTAATGTCACATGTCGTGTCTAAATTGGTTTGATTTTTCCTATTTGATCTATGTTAGGTGAGTGTATTATACTTTCGAGATTGGTTGATTGTGTCAAAGAGAACTGTGAAGTGTACTTTTTTTTAAAGTAGAGATAGTTATTGGGACTTTTTGAAAGGTTAGGGAACTAGTGGAAGTGTGGTAGGTTAGAGAACCATTGATACATTTAGCCTCTCACTTTTTTAAAAGTAATTACATGTTTGATTTTTAAATTGTAATATATTTTTTAATAAAATAGACTAGTTCTGCCTAGAGGTTAGGCAACAACAAAACGATTAAAGGGCACACCCAATAGAGAAATTAGTTTCAAACTAGCCATCTTATCCATGGCCTATACACATGATTCAAATGAATATTCCACTGAGCAAGTAACTCAATTTCACGACCAATTTATGGTACTCATTAATCTAGCATTTATATCGTTTAATAAAATCATAAGCAAATTGAATATCGAGCTCAAAACAACTTTGCTATATCTTTCCTTGATCTTAGCAATAGCAACTTACCATTCTCATCTCATAACACACCAATGTAACACACCAGTGCTTTAAAATTCTGTCCCTAAACAGCCCGTCTAAATTAATCGTTTGGTTAGCGCATAACAATCTCAACATTAGCTGACCTCTCAATCTATTTTTTCCTTCCAAAATAAACTCATTTTATAATAATAAAGATGGACTACATGTTGGGATGTTATCATTGACACAAACACAAATATACAATAGCACTTTCAAATGTTAAAATAAGCATTGACCGTTGACGAGAATAGCATTCACATCACAAGGTAATATCAACAGAGGCGCATGATACTACCATGTCACCTAAACACAGCATATAATCTCTCAACTCAGACAAATATAAAAGCGTTCTTGCTTTGTAATCTCCAAAATTCCCCACCCCATACTGAATTCATAACGACTTTAGCTTTCTGTTGACTTTCCGTTGACTTCGGCCGGCCTTGATCCTCCGCTGTCTCCGTCGCAAGCAACTTATGCTACTGCCTCGCCGGCAACCTTTCCGCCAAATTTGTAAGCTTTTCTGAAGAGAAGTTTCTTCAATTATTACTCTTTTCTCAACGCATCTGACGGAAGTATGGGAAAGAAATCTTCATCTTCGTCAATGTTACTTCCAAGTAAGAAGACAAATGTCGGGATTAGCCTTAATCGACTTCTGTTTCTTGTATTTGCACTCGCTTCCCTTACTTTCCTCTTTATTGATCGCCAGTCGCTTTCTCGAGAACATCAGGTGAAGTTCACTCTTGTTCAACTTCATTTTTGCTCTCTCTGTTATTGAATATATGTATTGTTTTTCTTACGTGTTGTTCTTTAAATTTCTGAAAATTCAGTTCGAAGTTTCAAAATTAAACGGGGAGTTGAAACAGCTACACAGTCAGGTATTTTATTTCAGTCTCTCTTAGTTTGATTTTGTAGTTCGATTCGTTTATTTGGGGAAAAACAATCTATGTTCGCAGCTTGAGGATTTAAAGAACCAACTGAAGGGCTCTGACATTAGTGTTAAAAGTAGGAAGGCAAAAGAGGAGGAGAACGATCCGATTAGTGATGAAAGAAGAGAGAAAGTGAAAGGAGCTATGGTTCATGCTTGGGCTTGCTATGAGAAGTACGCATGGGGTCAAGATGAACTCCAGGTTTATTTCCATTATTTTCATCTTTAATTAAATTCATTCTTATTATCATACCGCTGAATTATAGTAACATTAAGTGCTAAAAATAGGATCCTTTTTCGAGGTTTACTAACTTCATTTCGATTTTTTGCTGCGGCTATTTCTGGTAGTGATGGATGGTGTTTACCCTATTATTTAAGCATTGATTCAGCTACCGTGCTGCTACTCTTTTTTTTTCATGACTGATTTGCTTTCATTGGATTATTGACGAGAATGTTGAAATTAAGTAATACAAATTTGCTGTAAAGAGGGAAAAACACATATTGTGAAACTGACTGTTGCTATAATCACCACCCGTATGCTATGTATCTCATTTCACATTGAATGATGAATTTTTTTCTTTTCTCAAATGACCTTGAAGGCTGGAAAAGTATAGTTAAAAACCAGAAAGGTCACAAAAATAGTTTGCTTTGCAGTATCTGCTATACAGTGGATGTAAGAGGGCTTGTTGACCTCTAATTTATCACCATTTTCAGTTCTGGATTTGCTTATGAGCAGATTGAGTGGTTTTTTATTCTATTTAATTAAAGACATCTATATGCGTGTGTATGTGTGTATTCACTGTTGTTTGAAGAGAGACCCAGAAATTATTTTTTGTTACAGATTGGGCTGTGTTTGTTTGTAAGGTTTAATGGAGAGGAAGATTTGTCTGGATATGCATAGTTTCAGAAACATGGAGGATGGATAATGTTTAGGAACGTACATGTTCAGATTCATTTCCCCTCTCCTTCCACCTTCCAAAGTAATTTCATTATTGTTTCTATATTCCTCAAATATCTATACATAAATTAAGATAAACAATTAACAACTAAGCCTTTATCCTAACTTCCTAAGCAAAGGTGTAGCTGGCTTTTCTTATCTTCTTGCGCCATTAATCTCTATCCAAGGCCATATGGTCATCCATGTCAAACAATCGCATATTTTTTAGAATAAGTTCCCTCCATGTGATCTTACGTCTACCTTTCCATCTACTCTTACTATCTATCCTTAATCACTCACTTCCTAATTGTAGCATCCAAAGGTCTTCCTTTGTAGCACATGAAATGAGATAACAATTAGCCAAAAACATAACTCCACATGATCTCGACTTAAAACTATCCTTGGTCAAGTATGTTATCTAGCAGTTGGAAATATGAAAGTTGATAAAGTAGAAATAGGATGCCCCCTAATTTAGTGTCTCACGGGTACAATTCTTCAATTATCATCCTAGAAAAAGTACAATATCATAGGAGGCCGATTTCATTTTTGAAGGAACTTTTTCTGTTTACTTTAGAAGATGTGAAATAGTAAAACACAACCATATTTATTTGCATATCCAGACCCCATATGATTGGAGCCTTAATGCACTGAGTCCCCCCTTTTTATGGATTCTTATGAAGAAACGAGATCTTTTGATGACATGGTTTTCACTTTCCTCTATGTATGTATTTATGGGGCACGTGTACTTCATTTCCAGAGAAATTTCCTGTTCTCTTTAGAACACCGAATAATTCTTAATGGCTAAATCAGTAGCATAAGTACTTTTTTTCAAAGAAGTTGTGTTCTGCCCATCTCAATTCTGAAAGCTGACTATAAGTTAACTCTAATTTACATAACAGCCACAAACTCGGAATGGTGTGGATAGCTTTGGTGGACTTGGTGCGACTTTGATAGATTCCCTTGATACACTATTCATTATGGGTCTTCATGAACAGTTTCAAAGAGCTAGAGAGTGAGTTTCTCTCCCCTAAAATAGATTGGCATCGTCAAAATTTACCATTTACATTTTTTAAATGCATGCGTCATGCAATTTGCAATGGTTTCTGAATTCTGAACCTCCCCTCTAAAGCAGCTATTAAAATTTTTTTTATAAATCATCCTCTGTACTGTTTCCTTGTCCAGCAAAAGTTTGAAGCTAGCTTTATTATCACATTATTGCAGATGGATTGCAAACTCATTGGATTTCAACAAGAATTACGAGGCCAGTGTCTTTGAGACGACCATAAGGTTGCATCATAAGGTTTTAACCCCTTTAGTTTTTTTTTATGTTAGATTACAAGAAGCGCACCATGTTATGTACTCTGTTTGATCATGATTTTATTCTCTACTTATTTCAGAGTTGTTGGAGGTCTTCTTAGTGCATATGATCTATCTGGTGATGAAGTATTTCTTGAAAAGGCTAGAGATATAGCAGATAGGCTGCTGCCTGCATGGGATTCTCCATCAAAAATTCCCTATAACATAATTAACTTAGCACATGGGAATCCCCACAACCCAAGGTGGACAGGGGTTAGTTGTGTTCGTCTTCTCTTCTGATTAAAATAAAGTTCTTTTTCGCTTTAGAAAGTTATTATATTTTTTAGTGGAAAACTAATGAAAATTAACTAATGCAACTGAATATTTGTTTGTAAAAGATTGTATCTTAGTTGCTTGCCACCTAATAGAACCTTGATATTGGTCAATATAAAGAAAGTCTTGATAGACAGATTTGCCTTAGCAATAGAAAAATTTGGTAAGATGCAAGAGTTTGATGTTACTTTCAAGATGATTGCAAACTGTTGTTGGGGGATGAATTGAGAATTTTTATGTTATTGCTATTTGCTAAATGCTATAGTAAATGCATATGTATAGAGAAATGAAGACATTTTGATAAACTATTGGTTTCTGACTGCCAGTTAGCTCCTAGGATAAAATTTTGCACGCATTCTCCATTTACAGTTTAAGGTTGTGGATGGTAGTACATTTAAAAAAACTAATAATTTTTTGGTAAAATGAAGGATGAGTTTTCTGTAAAAATAGGATGAAAATCAAAATTCATAACTCAGAGGAGGCTAATATGCATTGTCCTAAAGAAGGGCTAATTATCAAAATATATGAGTTACCATAGAAAATTTCCCTGTGATATTTATTTTGTAATATATGTGGTAATTC
Source organism: Euphorbia schlechtendalii (assembly GCA_949673415.1). Lineage (NCBI taxonomy): Eukaryota > Viridiplantae > Streptophyta > Magnoliopsida > Malpighiales > Euphorbiaceae > Euphorbia > Euphorbia schlechtendalii. Next base: position 5,623 of record CATIWQ010266689.1, on the reverse strand, counting down.
GCTGAACCTTTGAGGCAAAGTTCCACAGGTTAAACTGAAAATATCCGGTGTAGGCAAATCATAAAAACTGCATTGCAAACAATCCAACTACGTGCAAATGTTGAATTTTCCCATATTATATTGTGGCCAAGCTTGAGGTAGAGAGAGAATTCTTATTGAAACTTCTGGAAATAGAAAAATGCACAAATTGGAGATGGTTTAATAAATCTTGTTTGCATCAGTTGGGTGAACAGTCATGCTTTATATAATTCAGTTGCTCTCACTATCTTTGAATTTTGATGATAAAACTATTTATGCCCAATAGTAATCCTTTTGTTTTGTTGGTCAACAATTTCAAATATTGTTTGATATCCTAATGTTCCCTTACTATCACCGTCCCCTATTTTATTCATCTATCTCTCTTGTAAATATTTTTTTGAACTCCTTATTCTCTGTACTTTCAGGGAAATAGTATCTTAGCAGATTCTGGAACTGAGCAGCTAGAATTCATTGCTTTGTCCCAAAGGACAAATGACCCCAAGTACCAGCAGAAGGTATTCCTGTAACTTGTATGTAGATATCATGCATCAATCCTCAATCAGTTTCGCTGTTGTCTCTGACAACTCCCACAAAAGCAGTATATTTCTATTTCGTAAGTTTTGTGTACTTGATTTTTCAGGTGGAGAATGTTATCAAAGAACTTCAAAAATCCTTTCCTGCTGATGGTTTGCTTCCCATATATATTAGTCCTCAAACCGGAATATCATCATATTCAGTAATCACATTTGGTGCCATGGGTGATAGGTATTGATTCTTGAAATTGACAACAATCATAATATCTTGGAGGCTGAATGCTCATGTTTGTTATTTATTCTTTCATATTTGTCTGCCACATGTTAGAAATTGAGCGGGGCTCATAGTTGGGAGTTGGGGGCACCCAATCTGAGACTGAACTGGAGAATTTTTTCCATTACGGCTTGGGAAGAAATGCTATTGAATCACAGTTCATAATATGTATTGGAATTGAACATAGAACAACTCGTGTTTATTAGATTTCAGTATTGGCCTTCTGGCACTGATTTATGCAAAATTTCTAAAGGGGCTTTTTCTGAGATAACGATAATACACTGACACTGTTGGTAATTGCAGGATTATATTTATCTATATAAATAAATATCCCTAGGTTTTATTTGATTTTTGCACTTTTTTCTGGGTCTATTGCATAGAATGGTATATATGTGCATCTATGTGTGTGAATTTATTAAACCCCGACATCTAAATGATTAAATTGCACTTGAAAATTATCAATACCATGGTCATTTTTATCATCCAGAATCTATGTTAATATTATCGTGCTCTTAATTGGCCACAAGGAGGATGCTAAGCTGAGAAATGATCGTAACTGTCTTCCTTCTGGTATAATTTCTGACATTGAAAATCATTATGTTATGACTTCATACCTTAAAATTTTGAAAAAGTGATTAACATTGTCTTAGTTCGAAAGTAAATTAACTGAAGTTTCTCATCGTTCCATAAAATAATTGTTTTTTTCTATTCTTGCAGCTTTTATGAGTATTTACTCAAAGTATGGATACAAGGAAACAAAACAGAAGCTGTAAAGCATTACAGGTATTAAATTTTTCTGTTCATATTTGAATTCAAATTATGAAAATTTGCGTACTTCAATGCATGTAAAATGCAAAGCAACTTATTTACATGTCATGCATGTTAGGCAGTGCAAGAGTTCATAGATATAGAATTTAAATTCGAAATCCAAAATTTTGTGAAAGATTACCTCATAAGAAAAAAGAAACTTTCTGCAATATGTGTGTGTGTACTTATTGTAGTTAAAAATGATATGGAGGCATAAATAATTATTTTACAGAATTACAATCTTATTAGTAGTTAAGTAGTTGCTTATGAACTATCAGTCAATTTGAAATTTATATCAAGTTGTCTTTCCTTTCTTTTCATTCCTATTTCTCTCCCTCAATTCTTCTTCTTTTTTTTTCTAATTTTTTGTAATTCCTCTCAATTTTCTAATTTCTATTGTTTCCTTTCCTAACTTCTCTACTTACATGAATAATAATTTTTTCCTAGTTTATTTTCTTTCCTACTCTGAACTTTCCTTCCTAAAAACACCTAATATTGGTGTCATTTGTGCCTAGGCGTACACCTATAGCGCCTTGAGCTTGGAGCCTGGTGCATCTAGGTTCACGCCTTTTGCACCCAGCACCCCTTTGACTACTATGCATTGCGTGGAACTTTCTTTGTCTGCACTAAATATTTGGCAAGTGCAGTTAACACAGTGAAATAAATATGCTAGAGTATGGTAGCGAAGTTTTATTGCTAGACTAGAATGTTAGACAAAGAAACTTGTGCGATTACAAAAAAACTCTAAAACTAGATTTCAAATCGAAGGAGAAACCCCTAAAACTCATGTACACTATTAAAACTTGAGATGAAGTTTGTTGGTTAAGCTAATTACTCATATAATAATGATAATACTTTTGGTTTCACTTATTTAGCATATAATAATTTTGACTACTTGCATTCTTTTTTCACTGTCATTGCATTTTTCTTTATGTGTGTATGCTGCATCCAGAGATATGTGGGAGATATCAATGAAAGGGATGCAAACTCTGGTTCGAAGAACAACACCATCATCTTTTACATACTTATGTGAGAAGAATGGAAACCGTTTGTCTGACAAGGTAGACTATTTTGATAATATCTCCAGTATTTTATTTGCAAGTTTTTTTTATGGATTAATTTCTTGTGCAAGCAGATGGATGAATTGGCCTGTTTTGCTCCTGGCATGTTGGCATTAGGATCTTCTGGTTACAGCTCTGAAGAGGCTGAAAAAATATTATCGCTCGCAGAAGAGGTACTGAAAGTGGCGGCTTTAAATTATTATGGTTGTTATCCATATTTTTCTGTAGTTAATATTTTGTCAGAAAATACTGCATTATACTGATAATAAACTGGCTTAAGTGCATTTATTTTTAAGATTGTAGGATCTGGAGTTCCAGTCTTGAATAATCACATAAATAGTTGCTTCCCATAACTTAATCCATTATCTTTTTCTGTATCATTAATCTTGTTTTGATGCAGTCTATTTAATTATCTCTGCTTCCTACTCCATTGGTTTAATACCATAGCATCAATTTTAGTTGCTCCCCGTTTCTCGATCCATTGTCTTCTTTCTGTATCTCTTAGCTTGTTTTGCCTCATTCTGACTATCAGTTATCTATTGTCATGCTCCATTGGATAATTACCCTGGCATTAATATTCAGTTAATGCATGGAGAAAAACTGCTCACAACTGAGGGTCTTTATCAAACTATTAACAATCTCTGTGTTTTCGTAAACTTTAATGCTAAATGCATCAGTGGCTCCTCAAACTTGTCTCATTCCACCTATTGCCCCCCTAAACTTTGAAAAGGTACTCGTATAGCTCCCTCAACGTGTACAAGTATGCCCCCTGAATGCCACATGTCTTCTGGTTGGCTTGACTTTTCAAATGTCACTTTTCTGATTTTCTCTGTCCAATCAGTGGGTAAACTGGTGCATTTTTGCTAAGTTGAGGGACTTACGGGACTTTTTATAAAGTTCAAGGGGCAGTAGGTGGAATGAGACAAGTCGGAGGATGCTAAAATTTAATTGACAAATTGAAGGGTGAAACTGAAAACATAATGCTTTATTGCCATCTTTGGTTTCATTGTTGTGTGATTATTCTTGTTTTTAGTTTGATGACTCTTTCCCGGAGAGCGAGGGAGTAACCTCTTATATTTTAGTCAACCCAAAGACCAATTTATAGCCTACTGGATTTACTTGTTTAATTGATTGCTTCATATATCAATTAGTAAAACTAGTAGTTTCTTTTTCATCTGTTAATTGTTTAACCTTTGACTTGACTCGGTTTTGGCTTTCACATAGCTCGCGTGGACATGTTATAACTTCTATCAGTCTACTTCTACAAAATTGGCCGGAGAAAACTATTTCTTTCATCCTGATCAGGTATATTATGCTATTTTCCTAATAATGTACAAATAGAGGTGCAATATACTACTACTATATGCTAAACGTTATAGTATCTTGCAAATCATAGGACATGAACGTGGGTACCTCGTGGAACATTTTGAGGCCTGAGACGGTCGAGTCCCTCTTTTACCTTTGGCGTTTGACCGGCAACAAGACATACCAAGAATGGGGTTGGAATATTTTCCAAGCATTTGAAAAGAATTCTCGCATTGAGACGGGTTATGTTGGCCTCAAAGATGTAAGTGTCGATTTACCTTTTGCATTTTATTCGTATGCATTTCTTAGCCTTCTTGGTTGCATTCTAATTGTACCATGTATGTTTAGTTTAACTCGAAGTGCTATGTCGCAAATTAGTTATATTAAAATATAAGGCCAAATGCATGAGTAGGTACCCGGCCTTGTTTCTAAAAACATACTGCCCCCTTAAACTTTCAACGTGACCTCATAGCTCCTTAATTTTCCAGAAGTTTGCCACCTCTACCGAGTGCCATGTGTCAGCCTCTGATTGCATGTGGATGAAAGAAGAAAAAATTACTATCTTTGAAAAGTAAAACTGACCAGAAGCTGACATGTGACGTTCAGGGGATAGAGTGGTACACTTTTTGAAAGTTGAGGAGCTACGAGGTCACTTTGATATTTCGGAAACCAACTGATGCTTTAAACCTATTGTAATCAAATGTCTATTGATTGGGCAAATCAGCCTCGTTTGATAACAACCACTTGTAGGGATGTTAATGGGCTAGATATGGGTAGATCCAGTCCAGATTTGTTTGTCCAGATCCACCCTAGATCCGTTGGATCTATAATCTTTATATCTAGATTCTACGGATCCGGGTCCCAAGAGGATCTATTAACATTATTATATAATTCTACCCAGATCTTCATATAACGGGTTTGGGTGTAGATCCGGATCTAGTCCAGATCCGTTTTGTTAGATCCAGATCCAATAGATCTACAAAAGCATGGATATGCATCCATAAAACGGATCTAGATCCACAGATCTGGACTGGATCCTAGATCCATTACCATCCCTAGCATCTAGATTCGATTAATTCGCAACCGAAATGCATTTTACTGTTTGATCAGGTGAATACCGGTGTGAAAGACAACATGATGCAGAGCTTCTTCCTAGCGGAGACGCTTAAGTATCTGTACCTCTTATTTTCTCCTCCATCAGTGATACCTCTACATGAATGGGTGTTCAATACCGAAGCGCATCCCTTGAGAATTGTGCCTCGCAACGACAACATTCTGATCGATAGGCAACCGAATCGGTTTCAAGCAAGGAAAGAGGGAAGAGAAGCCGGATATATTATTAATCGACAAAATGGAAGAAGTTAAAATCGAGTTCCGTTGCTTCTATACTTCGAGGAAAATATTTGGATCAAATTGAAGCGTATAGAATCCAACAGAATTTGATATGTGCCAACTTTTAATGCAAGTTGATGCTAGATCATAACTTAAAGTAGTTTATGTGTTTAGTTGTAATTATTTTTCCTACACGAGTACCAGTTTTTTGGCCGTGGTTTATTCAACATCTGCTACAATACTTTTAAATGTTTAGTTACGATTATTATATTTTTGCTTTTAACTCTTTCTGA